>JAUCBJ010008332.1:0-112834 GCA_032718475.1 Nemertoderma westbladi | reverse complement strand
ATAGGGTTAAGAGATTCAACCAATTCAATTCAATTTCTGTTTAATCATTTAAAACAGTAAATGACAGTGTTGACGCACACGTAAATAAAAAGGGCGCAGATGCCATATAATAAAATAAGAGATAACACAATTAATTTAAAATATATCGTATCGGGACGATCAGTAAAACGTGGAATAGCTGTTGAATATAAACAAAACACGTAATTAATGCACCGACTCTACCGACAGGTAAGATTACACGACACCCCACCTCCAATGCACAGTCAAACACGTGATAGACGAGACAGAGCTTTGACAATTTAGTTATGAGTTGGTTACTATCGGCGCGGATTGAAAGAAAATATATACTGTATAGTACAATACGGCTATAAGTCGGCAATGGGTTAAATTATGTTGAAATACCGTAAGATTCGGTCGTGTCTCGCAGTGAAGGAGGATTGAGGAGAGCTGTAGCAGCTTTCTATGAAGTCCCTTTTTGCCCGTTCTGTGACAGTTAGTCAGTTATATAGGGCTCGATCGGAGTTGGGATTTGGCCGGAGCCGGAGCAGGAGCCGGAGTTAGACAATTTGGCCGGAGCCGGAGCAGGAGCCGGAGTTTTTCAAAAATTTTATAAATTTAATTATTTATTTAAAAAAAATAAAGTATGGTTATCGTTCGCCAATCGCTCAAAATCAATCATACTGTAGGTCTAATTAATTTCATAATTTATAGATTTACGAATTTTCAATTTAAAATTTAAGTAATTGATTTATCAGGGACAGACGGCCTGACGTGACGGCTAAAAATTACCTACAGTAGGCCTAGCCTACCTAACTCACTAACCATGGTAGAGATGTGTACTGTAGGTAGCCTACCGTACGTGTACCAGTACTGCAGTACAGTATGCTGGCAGCTGGCATGGCATGACAGCAGTAAATGGCTGCAGTGGTACAGCTACAGTCTGACAGTGTACATATCATAGAATTTACAATTTTTTACAGTAGGGCCTATCTGTAATAGTCTGCTAGTCAGCCAGCTGGCCAGTACCAGTACTGCAGTACAGTCAGTCAGTCATTGACTTTAAGTAAATAGGCCTACTGCAGTACTGCAGTACCGTATTATGCTTGATATTGAAGCTGTACTACAGTACCTACTTACTTCAGTACTTATAGTGTAAATAATTGTTCAGATTAGAATATGCACGAAATATAATACTTTATTAAAAAATTAACTCCGGCAATATTTTTACCGGAGCCGGAGCAGGAGGTGCCAAAATGGCCGGAGCCGGAGGCCGGAGCTCCGATCGAGCCCTAGTCAGTTAGTGACCCTCCCTCTAGTCTCGATAACAGGGCGTGTTTGCTGTAAGTATAGGCGAGTATTGATGACATGTCCGGCATAGGGAAGTGTACACAGGATTTAGAGTATGAGCTTGAAGGCCAGCATACGAGCATATGACGTATTTATATTCTAATATAAATAGATTGATTCTAGTAGGCCCTAATGAAAAACGGGATGAAATTATTTTCATTATATGTCTTTATGTAGGAATGGCAGAATGGAAAGATAGATTATACTGAACTGTGAGTGAAGGATGATTTTGATTGCAGGGCAATTGTATCAGCATTACACAGTTCTGCAGTTACATTTATACAATCTTTAACTATTATTGGTACAAACAACAATCAACCACCTCCCCAAGCAGCGCCAGAGATTACTAGCAAAAATAAACTATCACCAGTCAGCTGGTCAGTGTGTGTTTGTGTTATTGATTCTCATTCTCATCTTATTTACGATTTATTACGATATATTCAGATATTGCTGTGTTTGTGTTATTGATTCTCATTCTCATCTTATGTACGATTTATTACAATATATTGCTGTATTGGCAGCAGTAAGCCATTTTGAAGTAATTTACAATGACAGAGTAACTGACAGGGCTGCACAATAATAATTGTTGCCAAAAATGGCAACCATTATTTTTCTTTAATTCTAATGGTTGCCAAAAATGGCAATAATTATTTTAGGCACATTTCGGCCTATTGCTAAGAGAAATTCAGATGATGATTTTTTTTCTTTATACGGTCAATTATATTTAAATTTCGCGCTCTTTTCACTTACCTATTTACCAAAATTCGATTTTGCTTCTGGGCGTGCGAAAATTAGAAAAACCAAAAGTTGCCAGATTTGGCAATAAACATTGCCAGATGCAGCAGTAGTTGGCAGGTTGGTTCGATCCAGCAAAACTGGGTTAGGCAGCCAAACTAGCCAAGCTACAGGCAGTGGTCGCAGGTCCAGATGCAATGCAAAAAGCCCTAAAACTGTATGCATATAAAAGACTGAAAGATAAAACAATAGGCCTACATTACCGGTAGCGGTACTATCCAGCTATCGAAGTATTGATAAATTATTAGAAGTTGTAGACTGGTAGCTGGGTAGGCCTATATCTTCAATCTTGACAATTGGCATCAGCATTTTGTGCACTGCATGAACTGATGAAGGCTGACTAGTGCTTAGATCGTGGCTTTTCCAGTTAACATTATTCCATTTTGTATAAAACAAGTACCGGTAACAGGGTAATGCTGTAATGCTGTAATGTAGTTGGAGAAAGCTGCTACTAACACTAAGCAGCAACCACTCTCGTTAATCCTGTTTAACACAGAGTCAATGAGAATGGAATATTGCTAACATGAAAAAGTTCAGGTTACCATTATTCCATATCTCAGTATCTCAGGATCTGTACCGGTATTCTTTATTATCACCCTCCCCTTGCAGCCTTGTCTGTCTGTCTGTTTCATTATACAAGTTATACCGAAAGCAGTCAGGCAGAACAGACAGACAGCTGCAGAAGGTACAGCAAATCAAATTATTAAGAATTGAAGCAACAGTAGGCCTAATACAGTAATAATAGCCAAAGCCAATACCGGTACATAATACTATTAATACAGTATCAGGTTTTGTCGGTCCTACTAAAAACCGCAATTTACCGCAATTTACCGCAATTTACCGCAACTAACCGCAATTTACCGCAACTAGTTCTGTAGTTGTTATTTTCAAGCAGCTGCATGAGCATGGTCCAGTGGCGAAATTCCTGGGCTTCCAATTAGGAGGCCCCGGTTCGATCCCTTGCTGCCTTGACAGTGCAGCACTGTTTTCTGTCTGTCTGTTTGTGCAGTGTTTTAAAAACGGTCCTACGAATTACCCCAAACCATAGAATATGGAATACTGGAATAAGCCCCTACTAGGGCTCAACAGAAGCTTCGGCTTCGGTTCGGTTCGGGCCGAAGTTTGGCAATTTCGGTTCGGTTCGGCTTCTGCAATTGATACTGCAGAAGCCCGGAGCAAACTTTGCTAAATATTCCAAGTATTAATTACATTGACTGATTGAGCTAAGACCAGAAGACAGTAAGACTAATCAATCTGTCCATCGTTGTACCGTACTAATTAATTTTGGAGTGTAAACGTTAAGCAGACACTGGTGCAGAGCAGACAGTGGTGCAGGCAGACACTGGTGCAGAGCAGACAGTGATGCAGACAGTGGTGCAGACACCTGGTGCAGGCAGACAGTGGCAGAGTGGTGCACGCACTGGTGCAGACAATAATGGGGCAGAGTGCTCTCGTTTATTGTTTTGGTTAGACTAACCTTCCACTGTAACCTGTTCCTTTCCCCCAATTAATAAATAACATTAATTAGCTTTAATAATGGTTGTCGGCGTTGGTTGTCGGCGTTACGGAGTAGCATTTACATACACCCTGTTTGCACAAAGTGGTTAGTATCATAAAAGTTGTGTGAATAAAACGCAACACGAGATTCGTGGTGATGAACTTATATGTGGGACCTGCATTTTGCCCACATTGAATATTGCTACGTAGCAAGTACTTCAATGAGAATAATAAAGATATTGTATAAGTACAGTATGTTTATTACTATACCAGAACCAGACTTAACTATAAATATTTCATTTTGCAGTACATCATTGTGATTAAACCAGTAAACTAATCCACTTAGGCCTATACTACGGTATTTTTTATTTTTCTTCATTTATTTATGTCTGGTATCTGGGTATTGTACTATATATAATATAATAATATAACTATATAATAATATATTCCATTCTCATTGACCTGTTGACTCTGTGTTAAACAGGATTAACGTGATTGGTTGCTGCTTAGTAGCAACCCCTAGCAGGTTTCTCCAACCACATCAATTGTTTTATACTAAAAGGAATAATGGAAAATGGAAAAGCCACGATCTAAGCACCCGTATGACTGTATGAAGGCTGGTGTTGTGGTGCTGCTGCTATGCTGCATGCTCAACAGTTCAGGGCATGCCATTGGGTCACGCGATGGTCAGGCCATTGGGATGGGAAGCCAGGGGCAGGGGCCACTTTTATAATAATAATAAAGTACTAGGTATAGGTAATACTGTTAAATGCTGAAGTTGAAGTTGAAGTTGTTTATTGTCAGAAACGCATGAAATACACAGAAATACATATACATAAGAACATATACATAATATACATTTATATGTTAAAGATTATCTAATAAAATGTTCTGACGGGGATAACTGCATGAGTTCATAGAACTCGTTTCCATGCAGGTCCCCTCTTAAAATGATTTATGCAGCTTAAATTTAAAATCGTTTAAAATTACATATGGATAAAATAAAACATGAAAATATATACAGTGTCATAATACAGTAATATGCAAATTAATTGGACGAAATAATAACATACGGTTGAAATATCCTGGTATTTGGTATTAATCGCCGTAGTATTGATCACTATTCAATATACTGTAGTACAGTATTAATCATGTTCACCTCTAAGCAAAATACTGTAGTATTATGTGGTAATCATATTCACCTCTGTCTAATCAAAATACATAATTATATGATGTTAGACAACCACGATATAAAAACACGTAGTATTACATATACATACCCATACGGTACGTAGTATTATTTAATGTTCACCTCTATTCAAAATGCTGTAGCATTAATTATATTCACCACTAATCAAAATACCGTAGTATTGTCTAGTGTTCACCTCTATTCAAAATACTGTAGCATTAATTATATTCACCACTAATCAAAATACCGTAGTATTGTCTAGTGTTCACCTCTATTCAAAATACTGTAGCATTAATTATATTCACCACTAATCAAAATACCGTAGTATTGTCTAGTGTTCACCTCTATTCAAAATACTGTAGCATTAATTATATTCACCACTAATCAAAATACCGTAGTATTATTTAATGTTCACCTCTATTCAAAATACTGTAGCATTAATTATATTCACCACTAATCAAAATACCGTAGTATTGTCTAGTGTTCACCTCTATTCAAAATACTGTAGCATTAATTATATTCACCACTAATCAAAATACCGTAGTATTGTCTAGTGTTCACCTCTATTCAAAATACTGTAGCATTAATTATATTCACCACTAATCAAAATACCGTAGTATTGTCTAGTGTTCACCTCTATTCAAAATACTGTAGCATTAATTATATTCACCACTAATCAAAATACCGTAGTATTGTCTAGTGTTCACCTCTATTCAAAATACTGTAGCATTAATTATATTCACCACTAATCAAAATACCGTAGTATTGTCTAGTGTTCACCTCTATTCAAAATACTGTAGCATTAATTATATTCACCACTAATCAAAATACCGTAGTATTGTCTAGTGTTCACCTCTAATCAAAATACCGTATCAAAATACCCTAGTATTAATCTCTCTAATCAATATACCGTAGTATTATTCAGTATTCACCTAGTATCAATCATATTCATCATATAATAAAAAAAAGAAAATACATAGTACACAAAAATACATAATACACCTAATATAACAGAACAAATTCCATTTTAAAGTACCGTAGTATTTTTATTATTATTAAAAATATTTATTTATTTAAGTTAAGGCGAATTAAATTAAAATCTTAAAATATTTAAAAAAGAGTTTTAATGGTTAAAGCTCTCAACAACGCAAATAAGTAGTTAATAGGCAATATTTTATACAGTTAATTTAATAGCTGCTTGGAGTCTTCTGAACACAGAACATGTAGGCCAACCGGTTATACAGATAACACGATTTATTATTATTTATTACAGGTATTAGGCTACACTATTCTATTACTATTCTGCTATTCTTCTATTACAGTTTGACAGTATTAGACGGAAACGGAGCTATGATAGTATAATATGATATATTAGTTTTGTAGGCCTGCAGTCTGCACCCTGCTGCTAATACATCTAATTACTGAATTATTACTGAATTCTGGAATTAATAATAATTAATAATACAATACAGAAATAACATTTATACTATACAGTTATATTATATATGCCTATATACTGATATATCATCCAAGGAAATATATTTTAATTAAACAGAATGGCTGAATCTGGAGCTCCAGCGAACGTTGCCGTTGCTAATGGCGACGCCAATGGGAACACCAACGCGGCACCTGAGCAACAGCAGTCTACCTGGTCCATGGTGAAGGGAATGGCTTTCCGAATGATATTTATTTACTTCATAATTAGTTTCTTTAAGGGCTGGAATAAATCACCCTCGGACGGGGGTAGCAATACACCGTCGGTTCCCATGGCAGCGGGTGCGGGTCTGAACGTGTACCAGAAGGACACCGTCTACGATATCCACTTCTATTTATCAGAAGGGGACCGTTTTATGGACTTCGACAATCCGAATGCCCATATATGGGCATTGGAAGGTCTAACCTACGGTTCGTGGACGGAAGGCCCTGAGGGTGATTCTACCTTCTCGTTGGAACACGAGTTTCCCACCACGGAACACATGCGGAACAACGGTTCCGTGTATCTCCACGTCTACCTAACACCGGAAGGTAAACCCGCAAATCCGAGAGGTAAAGGCCACATCCGCAGAATGACAATCGCTAAAACTCAGCAACTCAATATTTACAAGAAAAAACGATATGTTAAAACGCGCAACTTGTTGACGGGCGAGGGTGAATCTAAGGAACTGGCGGATAACGAGGCATCCCGCGTTGACATTCTCTCGCACTGGCATCCCAACCTGACGTTGAACCTCCTTGACGACCACTCGCCTTGGCGACAGGGACAGATTCCCGCGCCGCTCGACGAATTCATCGAGTTCGACCCCGGGACCGGGAACTACTACCCCGTTCTCTACTTCAACTCCTACTGGAACCTCCGCTCCGACTACCAACCGATCGGTTCCCTCAACGACTCCCTCACTCTCCGTCTAACTTTCTCCCCTATCTCGCTGTTCCGTTGGCAGCTCTACGCGGCTCAGGGGCTGCGGAACAAGTGGAACTTCCTCGCGGTCGACGGGAACGAGGAGGCAGATGATGAGGAACAGGACTCTCTCAAGCGAACCCTCGTGGAGACCAACCCGTATCTTCTCGGTCTCACCATCGTCGTCTCCATCGTCCATTCCGTCTTCGAATTTCTCGCTTTTAAAAACGACATTCAGTTTTGGCGACAACGTAAATCCCTAGAAGGTTTGTCAGTTCGCTCTGTTTTCTTCAACGTCTTTCAATCTCTCATCGTCCTCCTCTACGTCCTGGACAACGACACTAACTTCGTCATTGTCGTCAGTATCGGGATCGGACTCCTCATTGAGTTGTGGAAGATCACCAAGGTGGTTAACGTGACCGTAGATCGTTCCAACCTCCTATTCGGTCTCCTCCCCCGGGTCTCCTTTAAGGATAAGGACAGTTACACTCAGAGCGCCACCAAACACTACGACATGCTCGCCTTCAAGTATCTCTCCTGGTTTCTATTTCCTCTCCTCGGCGGCTACGCCGTATATTCTCTCATATATAACGAACACAAAGGATGGTAAGTTAATATTCTATAACGGAAACCGGTTGGTAAGTTAATATTATATAACGGAAACCGGTTGGTAAGTTAATATTATATAACGGAAACCGGTTGGTAAGTTAATATTCTATAACCGAAACCGGTTGGTAAGTTAATATTCTATAACGGAAACCGGTTGGTAAGTTAATATTCTATAACCGAAACTGGTTGGTAAGTTAATATTCTATAACGGAAACCGGTTGGTAAGTTAATATTCTATAACCGAAACCGGTTGGTAAGTTAATATTCTATAACCGAAACCGGAAGGTAAGTTAATATTCTATAACCGAAACCGGTTGGTAAGTTAATATTCTATAACCGAAACCGGAAGCTAAGTTAATATTCTATAACGGAAACCGGTTGGTAAGTTAATATTCTATAACCGAAACTGGTTGGTAAGTTAATATTCTATAACCGAAACTGGTTGGTAAGTTAATATTCTATAACGGAAACCGGTTGGTAAGTTAATATTCTATAACCGAGACTGGTTGGTAAGTTAATATTCTATAACGGAAACCGGTTGGTAAGTTAATATTCTATAACCGAAACTGGTTGGTAAGTTAATATTCCATAACGGAAACCGGTTGGTAAGTTAATATTCTATAACCGAAACCGGAAGGTAAGTTAATATTCTATAACGGAAACCGGTTGGTAAGTTAATATATATTTTATAACAGAAGTAAACTTTCAATCATCTATTGACTCAATAATAATGAATTTACAATAAGAAGAATAGAAGCAAAAAAAGTAAAGAAGAAAAGGAAGTTGAAAAGTAATATAAATTGAAATTCCGTACGAAAAGATGTGAGACCCCCCCCCCCCCCCCCCCCCTTTATACTTTATTAGTTAATCCTTCCTATTAATCTTCCCATCCATCGCCGGGTCATTCAATCTACCAGATTTACCCAGATAAGATATTATAAAAAAAGACAGAAGTAGATATGTAACCTTAAAATTAAATCGTTGATATTTGAGCTTGTTACACTGCACTGTAAGGGGGGGGGGGGGGGGGGTGGTTAGTTGAATCCGACATTTTTATACCGATCCAAATTCTGTGGGTCGCCCGTGAATAATTCTGTGGGTCGCCCGTGAATAATTCTGTGGGTCGCCCGTGAATAATTCTGTGGGTCGCCCGTGAATATCATTGTAAGTGCTGTGGGGCGAGCCACGTAAGTGTAGGTGGGTCATAGCGTGGCGGGTATATTTAGTGGACCCGTCCCTCGTCGTTGTCGAAAATGTTTCAACACTAATATCTATAGTTCATCTGTCGACCTACGCAAGGGCTCATCTGGAAACGTTTTTGGGAAGGCCCCACGTCTACTATTGTGCTATACAATACGCGCTTCAACCCGACTAAATAAAGGTTACATTAATGTGTTTGTTACAGGTATAGTTTCGTTCTCTCTATGTTCTACGGTTTCCTTCTCACCTTCGGATTTATCATGATGACTCCCCAACTCTTTATTAACTATAAGTTGAAGTCTGTGGCTCATCTTCCTTGGAGGATGTTGACCTACAAGGCGCTCAACACGTTTATTGACGATCTCTTTGCTTTCGTCATTAAGATGCCGATGTTGTACCGGTTAGGGTGTCTGCGGGACGACGTTGTGTTCCTAATCTACGTCTACCAGAAGTGGATCTACCCCGTGGACTACAAACGCGTTAACGAGTTCGGCACCACCGGTGAGATGCACCAGAGTAACGGTGAAGCTGTGGCGACACCGGTGCAATCTATATGTGATGGTGGTGGGGTGGATTCCGGTGAAACGGCGGCTGACACCGCCGGTGCAGCGGTTACTGATGCCTCCGGGTCAAATGTCCGCCAACGTTCTGTTAAAAAGGACGATTAAATAATAACTAATTTATTTCGGTTACAGTTCCATGTTTAGTCTACGGAGACCCCGAAAGGGACATGTAAATCAAAATAAACGCAGTGAGAACTTCTTGTTACTGAAAACACAAAGTTGGCGATATTTATTTCTATTTATTTGTTCCCTTTGGGGCCCCGTAATAGTGTCATTAACATTGTTCGCATTTTTTGCACTTTATTATTGTTTAATTTCTTGTTTAAAATGTAAATTTCATTGTTTATTTCCAATATTTGTATTGCATAGAGGGTTATGAGACCTGTTATTCTTCCCCTGTGTCCCGTCATATAGGAAATGGTCAATTAATTATTGTCCACAGTTGTTTGTCTTTCTCTTATTGCTAGTTCTATATATAGAAGTTAATGGATCAATTAATTGAAGACAGTTTGTTATCTTGTTTTTTTTTAATTATTGTCAATTTTCTAAGACGAAGTCCAGAAGTCATGTCATGGCAAAAAATGTGGTCAATTTCGAGCTTTATGTTATTCAAACTTCCCGCCATTTTCTGTAACTGCAGTGATTTTTCAAACAATGTCGTTTGTCAAATTCACATATATACACATATACAGTGAATACACATATATATACATTCTCACATTGTTAATGTTGTCTCTCAGTCCTGCCTACTTGTAAAAAAAATGAGAAAAGCCCAGCAGATCATCAAAGTTATGGCAAGGTTAAAGGTTTCCTTGTTTGGTGATTCCATTTCCAATGTTTTTAAAATATTTTTTCCCAATTTTTAAATTTTGAATTTTAACCTTCAACGAAATCTAGACTGTCTGCCTTTCTGTCTGTATGTCTGTAAAAAAAATTAGGCATCCAAACGGACAGGCATTGATGACGGAAAACGAAAATCTGACACAAAATTTGAATTTAACGACCTGGGGAGCCGCCGTACTTGGAATTTTCGTGAAATTGTTGGCTTTTTTAATTTTTTGGCAGGTCGACTATGAGAAGGTTTCTGGAGCTGCTACGGTGTTAAACGTAAGATTTCTATAATCTACTTTGAATTTTGAATTGAAAAAAAAAAACAATTTAAAATTTATCAGAATGGACCACTTCCTATATTACGGATTCCCATATTTATTGAGGCCGCAGAGTGTGGCTGGGTATCTTACCCGGTTTATTGGAGGACGAACTAACCACTGACTCTCTACAATACATTTGCTTTGGGTCTTGTAATCCCTATTCGCGTCCACAAACACTCGTCTGCCTTCCAACTAACGCAGTGCAATCTGAATATTGATAGTTGAAACTATCAAATTATCCCCGTATTTCTACATTAATATAACAATTAATTATAAATCAGTTAGATCGTGTATTCTGTATTTATTTGTGTGACAAACTACATTCCCCATTCACTCACATCGTATTGCCATGTTAATTTTAATTATTGTTGACATTGTTTATAATTATAGTAATTATTAAATAACCGAAATAGTTAATATAAATCACTCTTTTGTTTTCTTTGACATGTTAGTTTTCTCTGGACGGCTCCCTCCATGGTTAGTGGTGTTGTGTAAGATTTATTATCAGTTAACATTGGGAACCTATTTAGCTGTTTAAAAAAGCATCAAAAAAGGTGTTGAATTAAGGTCTTATGAAACTAAGCTTTTATGTACCATCAATTCGAGAAATATTCCCCAGCCACGGCCAAATCGATCCCGGTCAATCCCTTTTAGATATAGAACAGACAAAATGTGGAATAATTGAAAGAAATTTTATCAGGTTGTTCTTATAAAACCCTTCTTCCTGGCACTCTTAGTATACAAATTAAACTACACGTCTATCACTTCGCGTTTATTCTGTTAGTTGTCACAGATGTTCTTTAAATAGCTTCTTTAGCTAGGTAGGGAGGGACCTATATCTTCTCTACTTGGACATCTACTGACAGTATATGGTTTACATAAAAATATGATCCACAAACGTTGAATACTGTGTCGCCCACCCAATGCGGCCAATACAATATGGTTATCGATTTTTTAAGTATTAGGAAGGGAATATTAATATTTATTCGAACACGAAATAAACCCATTTGTATTTATTGCAATAATATTTTGAACAACTGAACTGTAAATTTGTAACTATTATTGTATAACAAATAATAATAATATAATATATTTTATACTAAATAAATATGTATTATTTACTTCATAAATTATATAGACAGATTAAATATCTATCTCACAAATTATATTTATCTTATAAAGTAATTTTTGTTTTGTTTCCCAGCCAGTGAAATAGATTTATGCTTCCATTCTCTATTACTACTTCATATTACTATTATCATTTAGTGATAAAAAGTCTTCTGTAACAAATTTATTGATATGAAGTCCATCCCTGTTTCATTTCATAAAAGATTCACGATTGAAAAAAGATTATGATGTAGCAGCCTACAGGCAGTCATTGACGACCGACCGGACCGACCGACCGACCGACCGACCGACCGACCGACCGACCGACCGACCGACCGACCGACCGACCGACCGACCGACCGACCGACCGACCGACCGACCGACCGACCGACCGACCGACCGACCGACCGACCGACCGACCGACCGACCCACCGAACAAACAGACCGACCGGCAGACCGACAGATAACAAATGAAACAGCCCGGGTCCCGTATAATAATCTCGCTTGCGTCCCCACTCGCCGCACATTTGAATCCTGTGCATCTCAACGAGCGGTAACTCGAGAGATTTACAAAATAATGGGTTCCAGATTGAAATTAATGTTATTCTCCTTGATCGATTCACGTGGTCTGACCATTGAGCTGCAACCACCTGTTGTATTCGGGAATGCATATTCCAGGGATTAGATGGATCTATTTAGTATGAACCATCAGATGGCCATAAATCTGTCAGAATTTAACAGAAACTCAACTCTTTACTCATCAGTTAATAGCTAGTAAAAGCGCTTTTAGTCATTAAATTTATGTAATTATATTATTAATTATTTTTCACTAATAATTATTATATGAGTGAGTACATTTTTACATTCTTATCATATATATGTTATCTACGTATCTCTATCTATATCTTTAAGTTATAACCCTACCTATCCTGGGGGGGGGGGGGGGGGGGGGGTTCCGCCCAGACCATCATTATAAGAGCCGCTGGCATTTCTAAAGGGTTAGAGGTATGACCTTGAAACTTCTTGACTTTTCCCCAAATTGATTCCTCTTCCAAACGAAAAAAAACCGTGGCTCTATAACCTCGCCCGTTTTTTTCATGCGAGAAAAAATTATAGAGTAAATTATAAAGTTGCCTAAAACCATACAAATTCTATTCTATATCGCTTTTATGGATGTGGAGTTTAGTACAATATATCTAATGTATAGTTTAGAGGCCTAACATGTATATTTCGTGCGGGTACCAAAATTGGGTGCTACACGAAATTTTTTTCAAAATTAATTGTTTCGAAATTATCATTATTTGGCCTATATTCACGCGAATTATAGGTTTTCTGTCATCGCGAATTCAATGGATTTGAAATGAAGTTCATAGGAGTAACGCAACTACCATTTTTCGTGCACCAAAAGTAGGTGCATCCGCTGCTCGAAATTTTTAAAATTTGTTTTGTTTAAATATTCATCGTATGATCTACAGTATATTCCTGTTATCTATATAGGTTTTCTGTGATTGTGAATGCAATGGTAATAAAATGGAGTTCATCTGAGTAACGCAACACTACAACTCAACAACACTATTTATATTAGTCAGCATCAGCAATTATTTCATTGGAGTTTATTCAACCCTGACCCTTTCCTTCCCTTTACTATCGACCCTGCTTAGAATAAGTTATTTTATTATGCCTGAAATTATATTTATCTGAGATGGGATATGCGTTTAGTTTATAAAATGAATATTTCGAAACAAATAATTTTTAAAATTTCGTGCTGCACGCACTTTTGGTGCACGCTTGAAAAATGGTAGTTGCGTTAATCGGATGAATCGCGGAAATACATATAGATTATAAAATGAATATTAAAAAACACAAATTTAGTGCTGCACCCACTTTTTGGTGTCCGCACGAAAAATGGCAGTTGCAGTACTTGAATCAACTCAATTTCTCTCCCATTGAATTCGCCACCGCCAATATTCACGTGAGACTTGAAAATCAGGTACATATGTCACATTATTAGCAATTAATTTAAATTTTTTCATTGCGCACAAAACCACTAATTTTCATATACTAATTTTCATATATGTGTTAAAATGTACCACTAGATATATTGTTACCAAATTTCAGTGAATTTCATCAAAAACAGGATAAGAAATCAGGTCTGGGTCGAATCCCCCACCCCCCAGGCTGCGGGAAGAGCTAAAAGGTCCAGGGTATATAGGGTTAACTAACTATCTATATTTTCTATTTTCGAATTAAAATGTGAAATCATATTTTATTGCATTGATTTTGGGGTGGCGTTCTGTTGATTATAAATTTTATTTTAGATTTAATAAATGGTCTACCCTCAGTTTATTTAACCACAATTTTAGCCTAAGCAGTATAATTTATTTACTACAGTACTACTACTACTGTACTAGGTCGAGCGAGCTCAGACAGTGGAAATGAGATCCTTCCCGATTCTTACTGTACAAGTCCTGTATCCCTTTCAAGAGTTTAGTTAAAGACATCTTTATAGCCTAGAATTGTGAGCATCAGAATAAAATGCAAAAACATGAAGAAATTGCAGAAAACGATTCAGCGAACCAGAAGTCCAAGTCTCGAAAATCGTCGTATATGCGCAAAAATAGTTATTGGGAAACATGGTGGAACACATCTGTGTGCTTGTTGGTAAGTGTTGCATGGTGGAACACATCTGTGTGCTTGTTGGTAAGTGTTGGAAATTCGGATCACTATTTGTTACCCAATTTATCCTACATATGGTAGGCTAAGATGGACCACTTTACTTTATGGACTGTAACTTAATGGAAAGGAAAACTGTCTTCCTTTATTTTCATTTAACAGGTATCCCCCAGTAACTTTTAATTTTGGTTAACTTACTTTTTACAGGGCCCCCCACTTTTAGGTCTTCCATTCACCATGGCTCAATCTGGTGTTATTGCTATAGTTGCTATTATTACGACGAACTTTGCTATGAGTTACACGGCTAAGATACTTATTGACTGTCTTTACGGAGAAAGCGATGGGAAAAGGGTTAAATTGTACGTATACTTATCACCATTAAACTTGTACATTTAGGTCACCTAATTACAGTAAAATCATTACGCCTAATGAATGATTCGATCCAAAAAATTATGAATGTAACAAAGTTGTTAAATTAGTTAGTTTATATTTTTATTAAAATGAATTATTTGTAATTTATTTTTTATTATTTTTAAATATACAGCAACCACAAGCGGGACAACGAAGATACTTTATTATTGTTTCTGTTGAATTAAAAATATAGTTTAAAATATATTATAAAAAATTAAATTTAAAATAATACAATGTTGCACAGATAAGGAGTTAGAATAATCTTTATTTGGAGGCCAGATGGCTCTACTGTTCGAAGAGCCCATAACTGGCTCCAGTTGTCCTCCTTTCTCAGTCCTGCCTGGCCTCCAGATAAAGATAATTATATTTGTAATTTTTAATTAAAATTTTTGTGTTTAAATATGGTTATATACAAAGTCTTACGACTTATTTTAGTGCGGCCCTTCCCCGTAGACCTATACTCCCCAAAGGTAACTGGTTCTCATTTAACAGTTAAGGATGCAAGACAGATGTCGATGCCCCTGATTAGTGCCTTTAAAGCATTCGGGCCATAACGAAGACTACCCTGGCCCCCATGCAGGGGTCGAAACCACGAACTCTGGAGAGATGTAAATTCTCTAAACCGTACCGGACTGGGACTTAGTTGTAGGCCTACTTGAAATGTTCTCCTTCCAATGAAACAATTTTGTTTCAGTTGGTTGTTGGACTAGGCTATCATCCATCATGAACTTCACGCACACCCCGCGAATTGATTAGTTTTAACTTAATCCTAAAATAAATCTTTAACAAAAAAATATATTTGCAAATAAAAACTCTGAGTCACGAGCAGAAAAGGTCTAGTATTCTTGCCTACTTCAATGTCTTATAATTGCCCCTGGTCCCCGTTATATTGTTTGCGCCGTTGAGGATCTTTGTAATTGGTGCATTTCTTACCTTGCTTCCTAAACAGTCTCTCGTGCAATTACTCTCTTTATTGTTTTATTAATATTATTTGTAAGTCCATTTATTGTTAATTTTATTTCGCTTATAATTTGTAACTGCCCGACCCTTTTATATTTACAGTACTAATAAAGTGCCGGCTTACCGTTTTGATGTTTAATGAATGAATGTTACATGTTTTTTATACATTTTCGGTATGAAATATTATCCACATTCGAGCTAGATTTAACCCGCTCGAGTTCAAAAGAGGTTTTGTTTTGAAACCCCACCAAGCCGGCACAGCATTCTTAAAAATGCAGCTGCAATGCAGCATGCCGATCCTAGTAGTAGTAGTAGTTGTTTTGAAATGTCATAAAACTATTCCAGGTATTATACATACGAACAATTAGCATCTGTTGTTTGGGGTTCACGATTTGGTGACGTATTTATAAAGGTTTCTCTTCTGTTCAAAGTGTTCATGTTTACTAGTGGTCTCCTGGTGCTCAATGGTCATTTAACTCAAGGGTTAGTGATTAAACACTATTTGAATGCAAAACACCCCAGTAATAGAACATCGAGACATGGGGAAGCTGGACATAAATCTCGGCGAATTAATATTTCGTCTCAATGTTAAATCACCAATGTAGAGAAAGAAGCAGGCTACAGAGGCACGTATTCTAACCAAAACGATAAACGAAACTCAATATTGGTTGCAGTTTTATTTTTGGGAATAATCAGCTGTTATTTCCATCAAAGGTCAATATTTTGATTGCGTCGAATGTCCCAGAGAGGCGAGAGCAGTACTACCGGTATGGTATTTAGTGATGTTCTTCAGTTCTGTTGCATTGCATGAAGGCTCAAGAATTGTTGAAAGCTGTTCGACTATGTAGGCCTACAGCAGCCTATTAAATAAAGTGTTGGGTTATTTTTAAAAACCAAATGCTGTATTTCTTTAAAATATATAATCATATTTTGTGTTCTAGAATTGTAATGAATCTATTGCCTGAGATTCGCATTACTCATTGGGTGTTTATCCTAAGTGCTCCTCTACTCCCATGTGTACTCCTACGAGATTATCGTTTCCTCTCCCGTCTTAGTCTCCTCACCTTTATTGCATTCATTCTTTGGGTCGCCGCCATCATCTCCTACAGTTTTACGTTGACGTCACAGTTTCAGTGGGATCCCCGCAGGTTAGTTTATGGTTCACTTTTATCACGATTGGCAAGTTCTTAGCACAAATCGATTTGGAAATAGATTATTTTAAATTTTACTGGCCAAAATAATTTCAATTCTATATTTATAAGACATTTAATGAATAAAGATGCTCGTACACATGCTTATCATACAACTAAGCTCACATAAACAACCTCGTAACGCTGCAAAGTTATCAATCATTTGAGAAAAAATATATTTTTGCAATATTTCTTGTGTATACTCCACTGCCAATATTGCATGCTGTAGGGTTTCGAGTTTACTGTATGTTGTTTAAATATCTGTACAATAGTAGTTGTTGCATAGAACATAGATGGATATTAAATTAATCAGCTAAAATAAAATGAAATCAAACTAAAATAAAATAAACTAAAATAATCTTTAACATTATAATAATAGAGTGTTTAGTTAAGCATCCGCAATCTCGAACATTTAATGAGTTTCCATTATGTAACAAACTTACTTACATGATTGTATGAAGCGGTAGTATTCAGTTTTTATGACCGTTACCTATTTATATATACCTACTTCACTTTGCTCGCTCGTTACATAAATAGACTCGGATCGTAACACTGAAAAGTGCTACTTTTCACACAATTATATACATAAATGTTTGGAATTAATTATTGTTATTTCCAAAGTAAACATGCCAAATCGATGCAACTTATTTGACTCATTAAACCCATTCATATTTATGTTATTATATACATTTATAGAATTAACTCAACGTTTTTCTTTGACGAACTTTAACGAAAGTTCTTTTTGATCAACTTAAATGTTCCCAACCCCAGCCACAACACTTAAACCTACTGTTAATGTTAAATAATATATTATTTATTAGGAAGTAAGTGTAGTATTTTTCGGGGACAGTAAAGCAATTAATAATTTACATATTTTCTATTTAAACTACACAATAACTGAATTATATTTAATGCAACCCACCCCACAATTCATCACTTTTTTGTTTAATCTATCAACAGATTGGAAGGCAACTTGAGCGGCGCAGCCGTGGCTGTTAGCTTCATAATCCTATCCAATATGGGACATGTTGTATTCATCAGATTCGAAGATACAATGGAAGACCCCAACTTATTCCCGAAACTCATCAACACTAGCTATATGTTTTCCACGATTATAAAACTATTTTACAGTATCGTATGTTTTCTTCCATACAACATTGATACTGATGAAATTGTCACAGACGACGTTGATAATTATATAACCAAAGCAACACTGAGCGTGATTATGATTTTGCGAACACTTTTGCAAGCTCCATTGTGGTACTTCGCATTTGTAGACACTTTTGAAAATTCCTGCGTTTACGGAGCTCACGAAGGTGTCAAACTTTGTTCCAGTTACCAAAGTTGTTCTACAGATGAGGGAAAATTAAAGACTTCGGCGGTTTTCTGGCGTTTACTTATTATATTAAGTATGGTAGTTTGGGCGGCATTTCTTCCGTATTACGAATTAATGAACTCAATTATAGGTTCTACTTGCGGTGCTTTTTTATGTTTTATCTGTCCTGCTTGGTTCTACCTCCATCTAAAATGGGACAAACTAACTTACGTTGCTGTGGCAATTAATATAGCTATAGCTGTATCCGGCGTCTGTGTGTTTTTTATATGTTCATATAGTGCTGTCTATGAGTTGGTTCTAGAATTTAGGAATGAGCCACCATTGCCTAATGGCAGTTATAATTATAGTAATAGTTTTTACATGGCAGGAATTGAGCGATAATTCAATAGAATTTTAGCTAAATTGATATCTTAACGTAATGAAATAATGTATAAATTGTTTATCTATATTGCAGCCAGTTAGGTTATTCCCTATGCCTGCATATCATGGTCTTATCGTTGATCATGCCTATCAGTCTTTGCTGTTAATGTACCGGTAGTATTTTGAAGGACTGATCATGGCTACTGCAGCACTGTTTCATATTCAGCGTGTAGCTATTACTTGTGCTATATACTTACCGGTTTGCTGTTGACTTACCATGTTGCTTAATGGTTCATTATAAGCATTAATTGCTCTTTCCTCGTGTTTACCTTCCTACATTCATATTTCCGTCTTACTTCTGGCATTATGCCATCGTATTTCCTTCCCCTCCTTCTCTACCTCACCAGACATTACCTGTTCGCTTCCACTCACTCGCACCAACCGACACACTCATCATTAGAGTGCATCATTTCCAACTCGAATTAGCTTATCACTGTAACCCGGCATTTAACGCCACATTGAAGTTTCCTAAACTCACATCCTTCATTAAGAATGGGTGAATAAACAGTTTTAAGGTGTGGCGTCATAACCTGTCCCAGTCCCCTGAACTCCAACTCCAGGTCACGGGCTTCCAATGCCCACATGGCTGCATCACTCCAACACCGCTCCTCTCTGTTGATTCACTAGTGAAACCCAACACAGTCGCGGTTGCTTGATCCACACTGACGTCAAGATCTTGATCAACCTAGAGTTTATTCTTGGTCAGATGACGAACTATGTTCCTGTGATTGCCTGTAGTTCTATATTCGTGACCCAAAGCCTTTCTCACCTCCATATTGCAAGTAATACACCACCTCCATTAAGTCTTCCAGTCACTGGTACTTCCAGTACTAGTTCCTCCTAGTAGGAACTAAGTCTCTGTCCTTCGATGCAATCCCATTTCCAACATGAAGAATATCCCTGTGCTCCTAAGTTCATTGTTCGCTGACCATCTCCACCGGAAACCCCCAACACACGCCCACCACCTGCGCCACCCAGTTGCTCATAGCTGCGCCTCCAGTGAGTTGCCCTGGCTCCTCACCCTCGTCGCATCACCTCACTCACTGCCTCTCTACGATGCAACCCCTATACCACCGTGACAACCGTATGCCCAACGCCCAGTCAGCGGCCTATTTAGGTTAGTAGGCCTTATAAATTACATAATTAACTAAAAAAAACTATTTACATGAATAATACTTACTGACTCAGTAGGCTATAAAATGCCACAACAAATTACTGTAATGTAATTCACAACATAATTATATTGTAAGTTATATTATTTAAAAATAGATCATCATCAGTGCGGGCAGAAAGATTGCCGCTTCCGCATCTGGCTGTCTGGTGCGTGTGAATCAGGGGTGGAAAAAACCTAGGTTTTTTAAAGAAAAAAAATAGGTTTAGGTTTTTTGCTTAGGGTTTTTAAAAAAACCTAAAGGTTCTTTAGGTTTTTTATTATACAGTTATATCTGTATGTATATAGATATCACATAATTCTGTAATTAACTGATTAATATGATTTGAACATATTTGATTATAGAGGATGCATGTGTATAATTAGCCTTAGCACTAAGTTAAGAACTAACAATTATTAAGTTCACATAATTCTGTAATTAATATGATTTGAACATATTTGATTATAGAGGATGCATGTCTGCATGTGTATAATTAGCCTTTAGCACTAATTTAGAATCTACTGCTTAGTTCTGCTGCTTTGTATGCACAACGAGCATCAACCTTCCTTATAGCTGGGTATTATTCAGCAAAACTACGCAGCCATCAGGCCTCATGGC
Organism: Nemertoderma westbladi; assembly: GCA_032718475.1. Lineage (NCBI taxonomy): Eukaryota > Metazoa > Xenacoelomorpha > Nemertodermatida > Nemertodermatidae > Nemertoderma > Nemertoderma westbladi. The sequence goes on along the minus strand of JAUCBJ010008332.1, from coordinate 92,219 downwards.
TCCCTTGTGAGCTTGAGGGACTTGCTATCGCCATGGATGTTCAGCTGTCCAGTTAACTAATAGTTAAGAACTAAGAACTGTTAGAATCTCCTCTATTAATGCAGTAGGCCTACCGCAGTACCGTAATGCTCTATACAGTAGTCAGGGATGGCAAAAACCATGGTTTTTTGAAAAAAAATTTTTGGTTTTATTGTTTGGTTTATTATGGTTTTTTTCGGTTTTTTATGGTTTTTTATGGTTTTTCTGTGGTTTAATTAAATCCAATACAGCAATACATACAAATGTAGGGTCTACGTACAACAGTCTGACAGTACAACCCTTGCTGCCTTGCGCTTGCCCAATCAGCCAATAGAACAAAATACTGGAATAACCAGATAACTGAATAAGGCCACATACAGCTGTACAGTATGCTGGTTTGAAGCGTTTCTTCTGCTGTTCTGTCCTTACAGCCTTATTCTCATCCAACCCATCAGCCCATGTCAGCATGTGACAAAATACTAACAACATACAACGTAAAAATACATACCAACGTCCAGACGTCTGCACTGCTCCACTGCACGCCAGGCTGCCAGGCTGCAAACCACCACTGAACCGCGCACAACGCCTGCGCACAATTTTTCAGCCGCGCAGTATTTGACAATATACAGATATACCGCGCATGCACCGAAAAAAACGCGCACACAACATTTTAACAATGTAAACGAGAAACATACGCCAGCGAAGCGAGCAAAACCTTTTCATTAAGATTGCAAAATGAACAGATGAAAAAGAAACGCGAGCAAAACTCAAAGTGAGAGAAATTTGTTCATTCTAACAGCTGAACAGTGCAAAACAGCAAAATGATAAGATAAAGAAACGCGAGCAAAACTCAAAGTGAGCGAAATTTTTTTCTTCTAACAGTGCAAAATGAAAAAGAAACGAGAGCAAACCTCAAAGTGAGCGAAATTTGTTCATTCTACATGTAACAGTGCAAAATGAAAAAGAAACGCGAGCAAAACTCAAAGTGTTCGAAATTTTTTCATTCTAACAGTGCAAAATGAAAAAGAAATGCGACTACCAGTCTGCTTTATATTATTTACAGCGTTAATTGTAAAATTTTATGAAAAACCATAAAAAACCATAAAAAACCAATTTTTTCGCCTTTTTTTAAAAGTTGGTTAAACCAAAAAACCATAAAAAACCAATGGTGAGAAAAACCATTGGTTGCCAACCCTGACAGTAGTACAGTTAGTACAAAAATTAATTATTAATTAATTAATTAATTGCTGACAAAGTTGACAGTGTTTATGTTGATCAAGAAAATATCGGGCAAAGTTAAGTTGTCCTAAGGCAAAGTAGCCCTATTTTAAGGGTCCTACGAATTACCGCAAAAGACCGCAAAAGACCAAAAAAGACCGCAAAAGACCACAAAAGACCGCAAAAGACCGCAAAAAACCACAAAAGACCGCAAAAAACCACAAAAGACCGCAAAAAACCACAAAAGACCGCAAAAGACTGCAAAAGACCACAAAAGAACAGAGAAGGCATGGATATACTGCAAGACGAATTACCGCAAAAGACCGCAAAAGACCGCAAAAGACAGCAAAAGACCGCAAAAGACAGCAAAAGAATGCAAAAGACCACAAAAGAGCACCAAGAAGTGAAAATTTAGTATTAGCGAGTGTCAGGCGCAGTCAGGCAGTCAGGTCAATGTATAGAAGTTTTGTAGACCTACATTATGAATCAGACTGTCTGATCTGAAATTATTATACAGTACATTGTCATAATGTATTAATTAGATTTTGATACAGTTCAACAATTATTTCACAACTTATTATTGTTTTAGGTTTGCTGGATGGGAAGGTGGATGGGAATGTGAATGTGGGAATCAATAAACGCTGTTGTTACCTACCAATTTAAGGAAAGGAGCAGGTTACAGCGGCAGCATTCTGACCAAAACAATAAACTATGTTGTTAACGGCACCAACCACAGTACAAATTGAGGGAAAGTAGCAGAGGATCGGACAGCCAAAGCACAATGATCGATGAACAAAACAAGCCCAAAACAAACAAGCCAATAAAAACAAAGAAGACAATGAGAGAGAAGGCAAAAAACAAAATATTGTAGTTAAAAAGTACTGTAAAAGTTTGGTATGGTATGGTCAATGGTCATTATGTGATTACGGGTCTGCCTAAACACCCAACTACACCCAACTTCAACCCAACCTCATCCAACTTACACCAAACTATACTGTATGGCACCCAACTTCCACAAATTATAATATGTACAGTAACAAACTCTGAACTTCTATGAGGAATTGCTGAGATATGAGCTTTTTAAAAGCTTCATGTACTGTATTTTGCACCCACTGCTGAGCAATTTATGAAAATACTGTAACAAACTAACGTTTATATTTATTGCAGGTTGGTTCTAGAATAATTGATAAATTTAACAATAAATATACAAAGGAGAGATAGAGACTATTGGCGAACGATCCAGATACCTACAGATGTCGACATATACCACGCACCGATACTCCAAACTAATGAAGCTACAGTACAAACTAAACTGGCGTAGTGTTAATGTAAAAGGTATTGATACACAGGAGGGTCACAGTCACAGCCTTAACGACGAAATCGCATTGGAAGCTTCTGTTATGGGAATGGCAATGCTATAATTCGTTCAAAATTAATAGACATAATATTCAATATTATACAGTATGTTTAATGCAATTATAATTATGTAATTATCCTTTATGTATCATGATACAGTAACGCTTTTAAATAACGTCCTATTGGATCCTGATAGGATCCTATTAGGCTCCTAATAGGATCATATTAGGCTCCTAATGGGATCCTATTAGGTTCATAATAGGAATAAAATAACCTTTAGGAAATCACTTGGAATTTGCCTAATGCAAGTCTACCTAGAGCGGCTAAATATCAAAGCTTAGAAATGCCTGTCAATCAACCTCCCGGGATAGCTGAAAGTAGTAAAGAGAGCCGCTTTATCTAGTGGTTGAGTTGTATTTCCCTTCCCCTGATTTATCTTATAACAACAATACTCCCCATAGGCATAGGCTAATGTTAAATATGCGAAGAACACACTGGCTTTAACACAACATCTGGACCCATTAACATACATGACACATGATAAATTCATTATTCGAATGTTATACAAATTTAGTACTGTACTTTGTATTTTCTTACCTTTAATACTGTATCAGGGAGCCCAGTATAGGGTTAACTTAAGACCCAAGAAGTCCAATATACAGCGACATACAGTATATGTAAACTAAGATATGTACAACCCATACAGGGAAACACAAAGTGTTTGAATATTTGAATTTATAGTGCCTGAATTTATGTCTCTATAATTAAAAAAAATTACTTGTTACTTATTACTTATTAGATATATTATTAAATTACTTATTAGATGGGAATGTAGGAAGGTGGATGGGAATGTGGGAATGTAGGGAGATCGGAATGTGGGAAGATGGGAATGACGTTATTTTTACCTACCAATAGAGGGAAAGGAGCAGGTTACAGAGGCGGGCTTTTCTAACCAAAACAATAAACGATATTGTTACCAATTGAGGGATAGGAGCAGGTTACAGAGGCGGGCTTTTCTAACCAAAACAATAAACGATATTGTTACCAATAGAGGAAAAGGAGCAGGTTACAGAGGCGGGCTTTTCTAACCAAAACAATAAACGATATTGTTACCAATTGAGGGATAGGAGCAGGTTACAGAGGCGGGCTTTTCTAACCAAAACAATAAACGATATTGTTACCAATTGAGGGAAGGAGCAGATTACAGAGGCGGGCTTTTGTAAACTGACGGAGATTAAATTTTGCTTTATTTTTACTAATTGCAATTGTGCGCTAAGTCTCGCCATGACTGCGTGACTCGTCCCACAGAACATCCAGCTCTCCACACAACTACTCTCAACTTTGACTCACTTTCACCCAACTACGCTCCACTTCCACCCAACTACATTCAACTTTCATCCAACTACACTTAACTTTCACCACTTTCTCGCACCCTATGTCAGAATTTCTCAAAATAAAAAATTATAAAGCAAATTATAAAGTTGCCAAAAACCATAGAAATTCTAATACACATCGCATTTTTGGATGTGGAGTTGTGTAGGCCATACAGTACAATATATCTAATGTTTAGTTCAGAGGCATAACAGGTATTTTTCGTTCTGGAATTGAAATTTGGTGATACACGTAATTTTTAAAATTTCGTGACCATGGTTTTCTGTGATTGTGGGTCGAGCCACGCAGTAAAGGCGAGCCTTAACGCATAATGATAATTAGTAAATAGGGCAAAATTTCATGTAATTGCGTCCGTCTTTCTGTCTGTCCATCTGTCTTTAATGAAAAATACATTCGTAAATAACTTTTGAAGATTTTAACCATTTTCAACAAAATTTTGTATGGGCGTACTGGAGAAAAAGTTACAATATTTTAGAAAGTTACGGGCAAGTACCTCTCGAACTTTTGGAATATTGGCATATCCTACTGTACACAGGGGCGGTTCTAGGATTTTGCTTGGGGGGGGGGGGGGGGCAAAATATTTAATTTGCTGAGGTCAATTTTTCGGACTTGTAAATGGCTCCACGCAAGCAGTGGAGTCCGATCTGGACAAGTTTATAAACGCCAGCTTTAAATCGTTCAAAAAAAAAACATTCCTAACAACAACTTTGTCTAAACCCGCGTCTACTCTAATTATTTAGTTAATGGAAGGGTCGCAGCCGTCAGCTGGTGGTAACCCGTATCGTTCCAAAGATGTGGAGGAGAGACGTGACGTGTGTGGCACTCCTTTCTGCCTTTCCATTTCACTATTTTAATTGCAAAATTATATTACAGTATATTTAGAAATTTACTGCTTAAATTTACTTGCATGCCTTAAACCACAAAGCCACTGAACATACCAATGGAGATATTTCCAGTGACCATACCATGGACCAATTGCAGGAGACATCTACCTTCTCACCTGTGACACCTTCACATGTGCAAAGTGGGCAGTGCTGAAAGGCTATGCAACCAATACAGAACCAAACTGTATGTATGTTTGTATGTTGGATTGACTAAATTTCTAGCATCAATAAGCTAAACTTGGAACCACCATTATACTATCAGCTGGCTATGATGCCACTGCTGCTTAAATTTTGGCGCCCCTTGGAAGGTCCCCCCCCCCCCCCCCCCTTCTGCACGCCACTGCACGGTGGAGAAGAGGTTTCGGAAACAAGCTACAGTTCCTCGCAGCCCCCAATGAAAAAAAATAAACAAAAAAACATTTAAAAAAATTATTATACTTTGAAAAAATTTCCCGATTTTTTCCCGAATTCCCAAAGTTCCAGAATTTTACAAAAATATCAGTGTTTTATAATGGAGACCGCCGGGTAGTAACTAAATTTTGAAAAAAAAATAGAAGTCTTTTCTCAGAGAGGTCTGTTTTTGAGCAAAAGTCGGTACCCACTGGTACGGATTTGCCACATTACCTTTCGCTAGGGAGGGGGCAAGCCCCCCCCCCCCAAGATACCTGGGGAGGGGCAAATGCCCCCTTGCCCCCCCCCCCTAGAACCGCCACTGACTGTACATATACTGTATGTACTAGAGACCACAGGCCGCGTCTATATGATTACATTGATCAACGTACGCAATTCTCTACCTTAGTGTGATGAATTATTAGTTCCACTAAGATCTGTACTGTATAACGATCTTATCGATTCTCGTAAAGATCTTGTCCATTCTGGCATTGCCTGTATGTGAATCATAATAAGAATGATAATAATAAGAAAGAATAAGAAGTAATAATAATAAGAAGTGAATCAAAGTTCTTTGCAGAATTTCTCTTGATCTGTACAGATATTACCAGATCCCATTTTAGTTTATCAAAAATGTAAAAAGTTATAAAATTATTTCTGTTGTTTTGTTATAAATTATTATTAATTAATATAAAGGCCATGATTTTTAAAATAAAGCTGCTTAGTTTTTTTCTTGTATTCTATGATACATAAAGGATAATTACATTATTATAATTGCATTAAACACACAGTACTGTATAATATAGAAATTATGTCCATTAAATTTGTACTTATTGTAAACATTGTCATTCCTTACAACAAAAGTTTCCAATGCGATTTCGTCGTTAACAGTGTGACCCTCCTGTATATCAATACCGTTTTCATTTCCACCGCAATCCCACAGCGCCAGTTTAGTTTGTACATGTAGCTTCATTAGGTTGGGATTTTGGTGAGTATGGTATATGTACTGTAGACATCTGTAGGTATCTGGATCGTTCGCCAATAGTCTCGGTCTCTCCTTTGTATATTTATTGTTAAATTCATCAATTATTCTAGAACCAACCTGCAATAAATATAAACGTTAGTTTGTTACAGTATTTTCATAAATTGCTCAGCAGTGGGTGCAATATATTTATTGTTAAATTCATCAATTATTCTAGAACCAACCTGCAATAAATATAAACGTTAGTTTGTTACAGTATTTTCATAAATTGCTCAGCAGTGGGTGCAAAATACAGTACATGAAGGTTTTAAAAAGCTCATATCTCAGCAACTCCTCAAAGAAGTTCAGAGTTTGTTACTGTACATTATTATAATTTGTGGAAGTTGGGTGCTATACAGTATAGTTTGGTGTAAGTTGGATACAGTTGGGTTGAAGTTGGGTGTAGTTGGGTGAAAGTTGTGTAGTTGGGCGGAAGTGGGGTGTAGTTGCTGAGTTGGGTGAAAGTTGGGTGTTTGGCAGACCCGTAATCACATAATGACCATTGACCATACCATACCAAACTTTTACAGTACTTTTTAACTACAATATTTTGTAGGGGCCTATTTTGCCATCTCGCTCATTGTCTTCTTTGTTTTTATTGGCTTGTTTGTTTTGGGCTTGTTTTGTTCACCGATCATTGTGCTGTGGCTGTCCGATCCTCTGCTACTTTCCCTCAATTTGTACTGTGGTTGGTACCGTTAACAACATAGTTTATTGTTTTGGTTAGAATGCTGCCGCTGTAACCTGCTCCTTTCCTTAAATTGGTAGGTAACAACAGCGTTTATTGATTCCCACATTCACATTCCCATCCACCTTCCCACATTTCCATCCAGCAAACCTAAAACAATAATAAGTTGTGAAATAATTGTTGAACTGTATCAAAATCTAATTAATACATTATGACAATGTACTGTATAATAATTTCAGATCAGACAGTCTGATTCATAATGTAGGTCTACAAAACTTCTATACATTGACCTGACTGCCTGACTGCGCCTGACACTCGCTAATACTAAATTTTCACTTCTTGGTGCTCTTTTGTGGTCTTTTGCAGTCTTTTGCGGTCTTTTGCTGTCTTTTGCGGTCTTTTGTGGTCTTTTGCGGTCTTTTGCGGTAATTCGTCTTGCAGTATATCCATGCCTTCTCTGTTCTTTTGTGGTCTTTTGCAGGTCTTTTGTGGTTTTTTGCGGTCTTTTGTGGTTTTTTGCGGTCTTTTGTGGTCTTTTGCGGTCTTTTGTGGTATTTTGCGGTCTTTTGTGGTCTTTTGCGGTCTTTTTTGGTCTTTTGCGGTCTTTTGCGGTAATTCGTAGGACCGTATTTTAAAGCACATTTAACTAAAAAAAACTTAAAAAACCTATTTTTGATGAAATTTTCAAAAAATGGTGATTTAAAAAAACCTAAAAAACCTAGGTGCTAAAAAACCTACGTTGCCAGCCCTGGTGTGCATCTCCACATGCTGACATGAGTTGATGAGCGTCAGGACGACGTAGAGAACGAGACTTCCTCGAAGATAACATCATTCAGTCATTGCCATGCCATCGAGCAATGACAACACATTGGGGGTGTTTCCCTGATCGAGACCATCTCTGATCCACCACTGAAAGACTGCAGATGACGTCCGACTGTCCGACAAATCTCTGCTAATCGCAAATCGTCAAGGCACTTAAACTGGCAATTGTAGGCCTACCGACGGCGCGTCGGTACAATTGAACATCGCCATTTGAAATATTATTTGACTATTAGTTAGTTGATTGCCTACTTACATTACAGCACAGTAGGTACCGGTCGCGGTCAGCCGGTCCAGTAGTGCTGTAGTGCGGTTGTCTGGCTGTCTGGCAGTCTGGTACTGCAGTACTGGCAGGGCAGTCGCAGTAGTACTGACATTGACAGTGGTCAAATTAAGAACTACTGGTTTTTTTTTCTAGAAAATACAGTTTTTTTTCACGTGCTGCGCGAAGGGCGCATCGCCCTCCTCTGCAACCGTAAATTTTACATCACATTAAATACACGACCTGGAGTATCTTTCTGTAGATTTTCCGGCAAATTGAAGGAAAATTGAGGAAATGGTGCACATTTGAAAACAGGTATAAATTGACTTTTCGAAAAAAAAAGCCATACAGCCATAAACTCATGATTTTCTATTGTGCTGCTCGAAGCGGAAAATCATCTATTTAAAATTGTTTTTTTCTATGAAGTTTTATTTTTTTTCTACTAAATACTACAAAAAGCACAAAAAAGTCAAGAAAAGCACAAAAAAACACAAAAAAGCACAAAAAAGGTAAAAAAAACACAAAAAAAGAAAAAAAGCATAGAACAAGCAGACAAGAAAGGCACCCCCCCCCCCCCCCCTCCAACATGTTAGCTTTCAAGATACATCACATATCTGCATATTGGTGCTTGTTCGGACATATAAAATACTGTATATAAATAAATAAATAAAATATTTGAAGAACAATGAAATATTGCAATTGCACAGACCCATGCCAGGTTGGAATTTATGTAGAGTTTGCTCAACATGTGTGGCGCGGATTTAGGATCCTGGCGCGTAGTGACAGGGGCGTGTGGCGCGCATTGAGGATCCTGGCTGCCTGGTGGTCCTGGCGCGAATATGGATGTAGGGCCTGTATGGAATCCGTCCAAAAAGTGCGCCGGATAGCGCGCCAACCAATTTTTATGCGCGCCGCGCGCTGATGCCATTTCGAAGAAAACCCCGCGCCAACTAAATTTTTAAGCACGCCGATGCAATTTCGATGGAACCCCGCGCCAACTAAATTTTTAAGCGCGCCACACATTGAAACAATTTTGAAGAGCGCCACGCCAATGCAAATTCAATTTTGAGGGAGTGTAACCAATCTGTCAATGTCAGTCAGTACTGCTGTACCAGTCCCTGCTGCCCAGTATTATATCCGTATTAGGCCCCGCCCCCCTGACACGGAGCAACTTGTTTCTGCAACTTGTTTCTGAAACTTGTTGCTGGACCCCCTCACACACATAAACTTGTTGCTGCAACTTGTTTCTGCAACTTGTTTCCGAAACTTGTTTCAGCAACTTGTTGCTGGACCCCCTCACACACAGAAACTTGTTGCTCAAGAAAATAACAATTATTTCAAAACAAATAGCTAACATTTCCAGTCATTTATATATAATATCAAATCACTCAATTTATCGAATATTAGCTCTAATCTAAAAATTGGATTTAAAAAAGGTTTTTTAAAAAGTTGCTGGGTATATAACTTCCAGCAACTTGTTGCTGGACCCCCTCACACACAGAAATAAGTTTCGGAAACAAGTTGCAGAAACTTGTTGCTAGAGTCCTCACACACAGAAACAAGTTTCGGAAACAAGTTGCAGCAACAAGTTTCTGTGTGTGAGGGGGTCCAGCAACAAGTTTCAGAAACAAGTTGCAGAAACAAGTTGCTCCGTGTGAGGGGGGCCTAAGTGCTCTGCTGGTGCTGGTACTCATTCACTGGCAGCTATACATTAGGGCGGTGCATTTTTTACTTTTTTTTGATTTCATTGTTCTACCGGTGCACAAAAGTTGCCAAATGGTAAAAAATTAAGGCAAAAAAAATTTCTATAAATTTTGTCTATCTTCACGGATCCCAAGGGGGTTGAAATTTTGAGCCATCGCGATGAACCTTAATGAAATTTATAACTATATAACACATTGATGAAAGGTCAATAACTCAAGAAAGAACTTCCTGCATGCATAAAATGTCATCAAATGGGTCCAAACTTAGTTAGAAACCAAAATTTTGATTTGTGGATCAAGGGAACTACAGTAGTGCCACAGGTGGGTCAGACGAATTTGTACAAATAAGTACAAAAAAATACAAAATAGTACAAAAGAGTACAATAAAGTGCAAAAATAGTACAAAAGAGTGCAAAAATAGTACAAAAGAGTACAAACGAGTGAGAAACGCTTGCAAAACGTGTATTCAAGTGTAGTTCAAATCGTGTAGAGGGTCGTACATGATGTGCAAAATAAAACAAAGCATAGTGGGGCGAGCCACGCATTGAGTGGGGAGCTGATCTAGCATTCAGAGAGCATGACAATACAATCTCATGAGTTTTTAATGCAGCTTTTTGTGTTCTAAAAACACAAAAAACGGTCCCAAGCCCGTATAAATTCAGAGGGAGAACTCACGTTTCACACTTAAATAGCAATCAAGAACATCAAGTTCGACCTTGGGTTCAAGATTTTTGGTAGTGATGGAAAGACACGCAGTCGGGATAAGGATGACAAGTTAATAAGGACGAGTTACAGTTATACGAGTTTATACCCACTTCATAGTAGAGTATGTATTGCGTTATATTGTATTATACGAACAGTAGCCTACTTCTACTGTAGGCCAGTCAAAATCTTTTATATTTTAGTTACTGAAACTTTTAGTGGCTGTAATGAATGACAAGAACAATTGAATTATTGCCCGCTCCTTATTGGCTGCTTAAGATTGTGCTCTGTGTAGAATTCGTAGGAACCAAATAATATCCAACGAATCTTCGATCCACAATCTTAGTATAAACTAAAATTGCGATCTCAAATTCGTCCAGCAAAATATATATATTTCGAAATAAAAACCCCCACCAGGGAAAACTAATTATCTATCACAAGCAAAAGAAAACGCTGGTCCAGGACTTCAATGTAATAGCACCTGTTACTATCACCTTTATAATTTACAGTAAGTGTAGATGCGAAATATCCATTTTATAAGCCGAAAAATCCTGACTACAGATTGTTACCGCATTAAAATATAAACCTAAATTTAAAATAGGCCAGAAATGTTTGAGACTCACCAGGATTCCATCCCACCTTAGAAAACCGATTTTTCAGTTCTAGAATGAATGATCTGTACTGTAACTACACTCTCGTTCTAGAATAGTACAAATTATCTAAGAACAATTTTCTTATCTATAGGTTATGCCCAATGGCTAAACTTGGCACATATTACAAATATCCCGTAGTTTTCTAAATGGACCACTGAAGGATGATACCTAACTAACCCAAAACATTTGCCCTGAAAACGTACACAAGCAAGACCTATTTTTACTCGCGTATCCCCCCAATTTAGTTTAATCTCCGATTGACTTGCGGTATATAATTTATTTACAAACAAGTCAGGTTCAAAACGGGAAATACAACTAAATTTACTCATTCCTTCCCAATTTATTATACTGTTACCTATGAAGCAGTACTATATCTTTAGGACGTATTGAAACCCATTTAGCCCCCCAAAACCAATCTGTTAGCCCAAAATAAGCCCCATACTTCCCTTTACTATTTCCAATGTTCGTTGAGGCGTCTCATCCCTTCGCCAAATTACCCTATACGCCCCAACATGGCCGCTGTAAGCTGTAGCGTTTCCAAAACAATAATCCATTAAAACATTAAACTGACTTTCAAATATAATATAATTTAAGACATATTATTACAAGGACAATTTCTATACTAATATACGCAAAACATATTGCTCAAATTCAAAACTAATATAAATGACAAGAAATTAACTAAGGAAGAATCAAGCTAGAATTGAGTTGAGATAAAAATGGGATTTGGGCCCCAAAACTAATATATAAACTCACAATTTCTATTGAGCTGAGGTTAGCTGCAATGTATTACTACGGGTAATGCTTAGAGGGCAATGCTGCTCGCTCCTGATTGGACCAGCGCACAGAAAACGCTCCACTCATATGGCGTGGTTTATATAACAGCTGCCAGGCCTAAAGCCATTAACAGGTAGTTGTCAACTTCTATTTAAAATACTAATAAAAGTACTCTAAATTTAATGTAGATCACTTAGCAACCCTTAACAACAATAACTTTACTTGCAAATAGAAATAACAGGTTGATTCACCGCAATGATATGCAAAAATGGACCATAATAACTAAATCATCTATCTAAAATACAAATATAAGTTTAATTTATATTTCAAAAACTTGTTTACTAATTGGATCGGATCGGATCGGATCGGATCGGATGGCAATAGATATTAAAAAATTTGAAATTTAGTAGCCATAGCATTTTATACCGCTCCTAAACGTTATCGTCTAAAGGATAACGTTTACAAACACCGGCATAACGTAGTTTCTAATGTCTCACAATTATACTTCTATAAACTAAAATAGACACATATTAATACTCAAAAAAAGATTGAATAATGCACAATACGCAAAATTAGCAAATAAAACATTCTTCATACATTTTGTGTAACTAGTATTATTTATCCATCATTGAAAAGAAAATATCTTAGCAATAAATTTCTTCCAGCCGAGAAACCTCCATATAACAGTAACAAAATTACTTGTGTACTAATGCTTACCAAATATTTATATTTACAAAAAAAACACTATTAATTTCGCTTACCATTATCGTTTCACAATAAATTTCCATTATTATAATGAGTTTAATCTTTTACATAAATACGAAGGATTCTTCGATCGAATGATACAAATTAAATCAATTTCCATATTAAATTAAATATAAATTGAGTAAGTAGGACAATTAATCATTGACTGTCTGTCAATCACAAATATAACATGATAATAATTTGTAGCAACATAGTTGCAACATAGTATGCCAATCAATGAATTATTCTGATTTGGGCCGTCCATCAATTCTGTATTTAAGTGACTGTCCTAAGTATAGTAAACTACAGTCGTTTACTACTCTTACCTGTCCAGGTTTTTCGGGATGTGTCACGTAATGGTGAGGTAAATAGTAGGTCTGATCTGTAGTAATCTCAGGATGCTCCATTTTCCTTGCATATCCATTTTCTAGATATTTATTTATTTGTGTACGGTATTGTTGATGTACCGTCTCGTTCCTTAGGAGGCGCTGTCTAACTGATTTGAGTTGTTTCAATGCTAGTGAATAATTGTTTTTCAACTTGGTCCTTTCATTCCGCCACAGCATTCTAACTTCAAAGTGTCCGTTTGGAAGCTTCTTGAGAGTTTTGTCCATGATGTCTAAAGACTTTCTTTCATTGGCAGACAGAGAGGTCGTAACTATTTGGCTCAACTGTATCTTGTTCTAACCAGTTTAAAGTTTTGAGGTCCATTTGTCTATCTATTTCAATTAAATCGTACGCTTCTCTCAATGCTTCTTCTTCTATCTCATTGCTGTCAATACATTTTAATGCGTTTTGTCTGGTCAATACATTGCAATTTGCAAAAAACGATGTAGTCTCTACATATTCGCTAGATCCAGGCTCCATAGTTATAGGTTTGTTTTGGTCTGCAGTGAAATCCACATCGTGGTATTGTTCTGGGTAGTTAAAACGGAAGATGCCATCCATTTTCCTAGAGTCGGTAGAGCTAATTTCACTGATGCAAAACTCACTTTCTAAATCACTTGGTTCACTTACCTCCGATTTGGTATCAGTTGCTAAGATTCCAACTTCCTTGCTAGGCAACATATTACACATAGCTAGTCGTTGTTGTAACTACTCCATTTATTTGGAAACCTAGTATACCACCCTAATATTGTTCTATTTGCATATGGTTCACCAGGCATAAATTCTACAGGTCTAGTTTCCCAAACCTGATGGGCTGTGAATATATTGGTTCCAATGATCATCGCAATATTGCGATAATTTGCTCTACATTCTGGAATATCTAACTGTGAAATATATTCTCTTTCAAATTTGTTTGGTAAGGATACCAATCATAATAATTGTGTAAAATCTCTTATAGCTGCAAACTGAACGTCCTGCAATGGAAGATAATTGAGTTCCCTGGCGCTATGGTGTTGTTTAGGTAACAGTGAGTCCAATGTTAGCGTCACATGTTTAATCGATACTAATTTCCTACCATGAAGAGACCCGATGTCCATCATATCTGATCTTGCATTTCGGATATTTGTTACCACACTGGCAATTTCTTCATCCACATAACTATGACTAGAAGCCGGATCCATAAGGCAATATATCCGTTTTGATCCTAACTCACCACTAATTCTGATCGGAACCACACTGAACGAACTTGTTTGTGCTCGAGTATGAAACGTAGCATTGTGAGTGGTATCGCATTCAGAGACACCAGTCCGAACATCACTTGGTAGACCTAAATATCCTTCTTCGCACGAAGATCCAGATTGATTATCATACTCATCAGGTCCTATTCCAGTAAATATCACATTTCTATTTGGCTCGGTTGAAGTTATAATATTGTAGTTGGGATGTTCAGCTAGGTATTGTTTAGTAGGGGTATGCTGTCGAGTATGTAGGAGTCTGTGGTGCAGTCTGCCACAGTCTGGACACCCCTTCGTTGTAGCACTAGCTGTGCATGCTCTACATTTGTGACCCGCACCTAGGCACTTCCAACAAGCATCTAAACTTCTAATTGCCAAACGACGTTTTTCGACATCTAATTTACAGAATAGATTACAATTGCCCAATTTGTGATCGTTGTATTTCTGAAATTGTTGGTGACAATATTGGCACCCTCTAAAATCTGCCGATAATGTCTGAGATTGTGCTGGAATTGATCCTATGGGTGCAGCTACCTTGAGTGTGTCGTCTCTAGTGCTTCCCAGAGAGTTATAAGTCCTAGGTTGTTCTGCTGAGAAAGCCACTTTCGATTTTAAAACTGAAACTTTCTGATCTATGTGCAAATATTGTTCAGAATAGTTAGACCGCAGCTCAGACTCTGCTTCTATCTTTATAATGTCGTAGATATGTTTCAAAGACACCTTTTCTCCTCTGTCCTCAATCTTACTCTCTAACTTTCTCCACTTCTGACAGTGTCTAACACTCAGCCGCTTAACTACTTCTTTTAGTATGTCTGGCCTCTCACCATAAGACTCGCATCCAAGTGTGGGCCAAACCTGCAGCGCATTATTGATCTCATCTGCTAATATTAATAAACCAGCACTATCTGTGGCTGGATTACCACTTGTTAACTCATCTGCTATAGATCTAGCCATTTTTGTGCTCCCACCATAGACCTTTGTTAATCTATCGTAAGCAAGTTGAAATGCCCTAGGATTGCCTGTGTAGGTGTCTGCTAAAATACGTGGTTCTTTGTCAAGTAACTGGAACAAATAATTGAACTTTTCTGTCGGAGTAAAGTCTTGTGCCGCTATTTGTGTCTCCACATAGTTACTAAAAGTACGCCAATACTTTGCATTACCAGTAAATCTTGGTGGTTTCTGTGGCGGCAATACTTGCCTTGCAGGAAAGCGCGTTATTTCCTCAGCTATATATCTATCATCAGCAATATTTGACCTTACAAGCTACCATTGGCTCAGTTTGTACTGGTTCAAAGTCTACAGTTTGTCTCGTGTGACTTAGTCGATTTCTCGAAATATTCCCCAGTTTATTAGGCCTCTTTTCTACCTTGGTTATGCTGTCCTCACTGTCCGTCCTGAAGTTATTGTCAATAAATATCACCTTAGGATTAGTCGGCATATAATCTCCTTCTCCTTCTTCATCTACATTATCATATTCATTGTACTCAGCATTCTCATTACGCCGAGCTGCTATCTGTTGTCGTTCTATTCGTTCTTCAGATCGAGTAACTCGATCGTCAACACGCTGTATAGCTGCTTGAACTTCTCTTACAATCCTCATTACAGGCTCGTTACCCTTCGCAATCGCTTCCTGTACTACTTGTCCAATAGGAAACTTTGGTTCTATAGGTGTATCGGGATTTGGTTGAATATGACTAACATCTCTCGGGTATAACTCCCCAGATGCATAATGTTCCCCCTCTTCCTTTGTTATAAAGTTTTCTATTGAATGTGTGGCTCGCTCCGCTCCCATAGGGAACAATGGCACTCTAACACTAGTTTCCCTTTCCTCCGGGTTCACTGGAGTTGATTTCATCATATTGGCTATGTTTGGTTGTTCCGTATTTAGACCTATTCGATTTCCTCTTAACTTAATGTTATTTCTTAATTTGATGTCATCATGTCTTTTCTGATAATCTTGAAGTGCTATCTCCACTGGGTCAGTAATTTGAGCACCCTCAATCACATCATATCGTGAAAATGAGTCTTAAATGACATCATCATATGTTGGTCAGCCGTAGTGTCTCCAGAGTTTCTCCCAGTATTAAATCTAATGACTGAAGATTCAAACTTATCGAATCTTTTTAAAAAAAGACTCTGCCCTTTCCAGTCACTTTGAGGTTTCCAAATCTTCTTTCTCTGAAATTATACGTCTTTGAACATCAGCAATAGCGTCTTGCTTACGCTGATATTCTAAAATTTGCTGTCTTCTTTGCTGTTCTAGAACCATGGTCGCCTTTCGCGCTTCTAAATGTTCGCGCTTATTTGCAATAATTAGCTTCTCCCGCTCCGCTCGCCTTAATTTATCTGCATTCCGATCTCGCTCATCATCTGCAGCTCGTTTTACTCTTAAACGCTCCAGCTCCAATAAATAAGCATCTTGAATGCGTTTGGTGGCACGTTCCCGTTCAGCCCGTTCATCTTCGCGCTTTAAGCGTGCAATTTCTTCTTCTCGTTCTAATCGCTTCTCATTTGCTTCGCGATCTCGACAGACAGTTTCTAACTCTGCTTCTATACGCAAGCGCTCCAGTTCTGCTACACGTTCACGCTCAATCCGATTTGTATTCGTTTCAGCAGTCTGTTGGTTTATTTCCTCCAAGTTCATCTGTTGCATATCTCGGGTTAAGTTTAACACCTCTTCTACTTCTTCTGATAAGTGTTGATCTGCTAATTGGGAACAATCTGCTTCCTTCTGCTCAGCAATGAGCCTAGCCTGCTCACACTCTTACCTACGCAATTGTGCTATTTGAGATGATGCCATAGATATCTCGCTTCCTGCTACAAATCGAGCCCTTCTTGAGTTAACAGGTATTTGTCTGCTTTCTTCAGACTTCCTTCTCCAAATATTTCCTTCAGATACGGCTGCTACTTGCATATTTGCAGTGGTTGGTAATGGTAGTCCAGGAATAACTACCCCCTTAATTAATAAATACCGCTCCAATGATTCAATAAATACTCGTCTCCATTCTCCTAACTCTCCTTCTTCGTCTCTAATTTCAATCTGCGATGCGGATTCACCAATCAATTCATCCTTCAACTTAGACCTTTGTATATCAAACAGTGCAGATACACGCAGATAATTTACCCGAACATTTTGCAATTTATCAAATAGCATTGTCAGATTCCTAGAATCTTGAAGTGACTCTGCCTCATCTACAAGTTCTCGAAGTTTACTACTCTGAACCATGATGGTTTGATTGTATTTGTTTTGAAGAGAAATCAATCTACTTCGACTATAGGATCCACATTCTAACAATTTTAATAACTGATTTGTGGCGCGTGTAATTTCCGCCATATGTCCTCCTGCACGCTTTGCTAATGTAGTAACACGTAGTGACACATCTCCCCTGTCACTTAAAACTTCCGGAATTTCTTCGTTGTTCTGCATATATACTACACTAACTCTATCTGCACCATCAACTTGCATCTCAGTCGCTACTACTGTCCCTACATTAGGTGTTATTGGTCCAGCTTCGTCAGAGGTGGCATAAGTTGTTGTACCGCCATTTTCTTGTGGGCTAGTATCGTCTGCAGTTTCGTAATTCTCTGTTACTGGAGCATCAGTATTTGTCAAATTACTCATTCTCTTGTCTGTATCAGTGTGTTAATATTCTGTCAATAGAAATACTTACCTTGCGGTGAAAATTAATTTAGTTATAACAAAATTTATATTTGCTGTATTTAACAGCGGGAATATTATATTGGTATTGGATATTACACCTAACACTTACCAATATATTCGAATTAATTTACCTTTAATATTACTATAAATGGCTGTGGGTCAGAGACAACCTTCAACGCACAATAAAAATTACGTTAGATCACATTTGTACGGGCTTATACCAACCGATGATACCTTTACCAAATTTATCTCTAGAATTTTTAAATTTTCAAATCACTAAATTCTAGCCAGAAAAACTCTCAATTTTATCTCACGGGCACAAAGAAATAATAACGACACAACTAACCTTAGAATCGCTTTCTGCCACGTACCAATCCGTGTCAGCCTTGCTGCAGCTGCTGTACACCAGTGCACCAAACCCAGAAATCGCAAACTCCAAACTCGGTTGTGTAGATGACTGCTGTGTACCTGTAAGTTGTACGGAGAATAAATCGGCTGTCTCAGAATCTGAATCCTACAAATTAATTTACAATTTTGAGTCCAAAACAAATTTAATTTTTTATTCGCATTTTTGTATTTAAAATATCTACAATTTTTTAACTTGTTTGTATGTAGAATTCGTAGGAACCAAATAATATCCAACGAATCTTCGATCCACAATCTTAGTATAAACTAAAATTGCGATCTCAAATTCCTCCAGCAAAATAAATATATTTCGAAATAAAAACCCCACCAGGGAAAACTAATTATCTATCGCAAGCAAAAGAAAACGCTGGTCCAGGACTTCAATGTAATAGCACCTGTTACTATCACCTTTATAATTTACAGTAAGTGTAGATGCGAAATATCTATTTTATAAGCCGAAAAATCCTGACTACAGATTGTTACCGCATTAAAATATAAACCTAAATTTAAAATAGGCCAGAAATGTTTGAGACTCACCAGGATTCCATCCCTCCTTAGAAAACCGATTTTACAGTTCTAGAATGAATGATCTGTACTGTAACTACACTCTCGTTCTAGAATAGTACAAATTATGTAAGTACAATTTTCTTATCTATAGGTTATGCCCAATGGCTAAACTTGGCACATAATACAAATATCCTGTAGTTTTCTAAATGGGCAATGAAGGATGATACCTAACTAACCCAAAACATTTGCCCTGAAAACGTACACAAGCAAGACCTATTTTTACTCGTGTATCCCCCCAATTTAGTTTAATCTCCGATTGACTTGCGGTATATAATTTATTTACAAACAAGTAAGGTTCAAAATGGGAAATACAACTAAATTTACTCATTCCTTCCCAATTTATTATACTGTTACCTATGAAGCAGTACTATATCTTTAGGACATATTGAAACCCATTTAGCCCCCCAAAACCGATCTGTTAGCCCAAAATAAGCCCCATACTTCCCTTGACTATTTCCAATGTGCGTTGAGGCATCTCATCCCTTCGCCAAATTACCCTATACGCCCCAACATGGCCGCTGTAAGCTGTAGCGTTTCCAAAACATTAATCCATTAAAACATTAAACTGACTTTCAAATATAATTTAATTTAAGACATATTATTACAAGGACAATTTCTATACTAATATACGCAAAACATATTGCTCAAATTCAAAACTAATATAAATGACAGGAAATTAACTAAGGAAGAATCAAGCTAGAATTGAGTTGAGATAAAAATGGGATTTGGGCCCCAAAACTAATATATAAACTCACAATTTCTATTGAGCTGAGGTTAGCTGCAATGTATTACTACGGGTATTGCTTAGAGGGCATTGCTGCTCGCTCCTGATTGGACCAGCGCACAGAAAACGCTCCACTCATATGGCGTGGTTTATATAACAGCTGCCAGGCCTAAAGCCATTAACAGGTAGTTGTCAACTTCTATTTAAAATACTAATAAAAGTACTCTAAATTTAATGTAGATCACTTAGCAACCCTTAACAACAATAACTTTACTTGCAAATAGAAATAACATGTTGATTCACCGCAATGATATGCAAAAATGGACCATAATAACTAAATCATCTATCTAAAATACAAATATAAGTTTAATTTATATTTCAAAAACTTGTTTACTAATATAGATATTAAAACATTTGAAATTTAGTAGCCATAGCATTTTATACTCTGCACTGCTATTGGTCGCAAACATAACAATTTGCAAGGTAGAGTACATATAATTACTCTATAATGTTGCATCAGCTGCATACCATTTCGTTTCTCCAATCATTGCGTGTGTCAGTTTTAGGTACAGTATTTTAGTCATTTAGTTATTTGCAGAATCTTTCTTTAATAAACCGTTTCTGCGAACCGTATCAGAGACTATACAGTACTTCTTCTTCGTAGCTATAGATAGCTAGCATTTTATTAGTATTATTGTGACGCCCGCCATGAAATTGTGTAGACATAAAGTTAATTTTGATTCTAGTAAAAATAGGAATTCTGTTAGTAAAGGAATTGATTGACGTTTCGCAAGATGTATTTGTGTGATGTTTATTATCTTTATACTGTAGTTCTGCTGTAGTTGCATTAAAACAATTTAATATTCTAGCAATAGATATGCCGCTAAGAAGAAGTTACAAAATAATTATCCTTGCAGGATATGTCACAAACCCTGTATAACTGACTGTGTGTGGTGCGGGGGATGCAATAACTGGTTTCACGATACCTGCGAATTGTTATCACGTTCTCAGTTACAATCGTTGCAAAGTATTAAAAATGAATATTATTGTTTTAAATGCAACTCCAATGGTTCTGGAAATTTTCACTTCGGAAAAGCGTTGCTTCGAATTAGTAATGCAGCTGTCACTGGAATGGCAAATTTACGACATGCATGTATTATAGAACAAATTCATTTAAGGAATGTTCCAATGTTTGGAATGCGAGAGGTCACTTATGATAGTGATATTCATGATATAGATGAGCTTTCCTATTCCTTAATGCGGGATACTAACATTATAAACGCAAATGTGAAACAAGTGCCCGTCGTTGTTCGCGGAGATGGCAATTGTTTATTCAATGCAATATCGATTGCAATTTCTGGTAGTGAAGAATCTTCATTAGAACTTCGCGTACGCACGGCAGTAGAGATGGTGGGAAATGGAAACTACTACGACAGTAACTCAGAACTGTCCCTCGTATCTCCAGATCAGCGAAATCACAAGCTTGCAAATGTTAGATTTACGACGAGCGTTGTACGGTAGCGGAAATTATAAGTTGTCGCAGCAATTTAAGCGTTTTCACATCGATAGACATGATTGGATTACAAAGAGTGAAAATGAGAAATAAGTACTGTTTCGAGGATTTATTGAAAGTGCTAAACGCAAGCGAATAATTGAAGGAAACATTGTCTCATCTAAACATGGCAAAATGTTAATGCCACAAAAACAATCAGTGGCAAGAAAGCCCGATCAGAAAAAAAGGGTGAAGAGACATCGGACCAATATAAAACACTAGAAACTTGATCTACTCGTTTTGTATTCCTGATTTATAGGGAATTATTGTAATTGTGATTGTAGTGATTTATATTCCTATGAATATTTCAATTATTTATTTCTAGAGATAAAACAAAAATGTATATGTAGTATTTTTTTTACTATTATCCATTTACGTTACAATTTTCGTACTGAGAGTACATTGCTCTTAACCCAATTTCGCCCAGGGGGTCATTATAGTTGAAATATTGAAATGCCATCTCTCCCAGCGATTGGCTTACCTTCTCTCTTAACAATACAAATACAGTATAATAAAAATAACATTAGAGGTGAACCAAACAGAATCTCATCGTTACGGAATTACATTCGCACGACTTTTCCCAGATAAAGTGTTACCTGGTGTTTCGAAGATAACTTAGATGAACTAACGTCTCGCAGTGTACCAGTCTACACCAACAATAACGTCTCGCAGTGTACCAGTCTACACCAACAATAACGTCTCGCACTATACCACTCTACAGTCTACACCAAGACTAACCTCACACATTGTTGGAAAATTGTAATTCCGTAACATAATTCCGTAACGTGAAATTGTAATTACGTAACGCAAATATCTCGACTTATATATCACATTGGCACAAAAGGAAAATAATTGCGTATTGCTGCTCATCGGTTAGAGGAAAAGAATTTAAAATTTGAATGTCACATGTTGAGTATTTTAAAAGCTATTTTAAAAAAATGTCATGTTTCCGTTACGGAATTACGAAATTTGCAATAGCGTTTTATTATTTTTTCAAACGAAGTTGATTGATCTCTAGGAAACCAAAATTAATTTATTTCTTAACTACAACCGAGGTTGAAACATCACTCACACAGGCAAATAAACAGACTAGGATTAATGTTATTTATAATAATGACTGTATTTTCACCTTAATTGTGGCAATATTCGCACAGAGATTTTGGAAAATGTTAAAAAATGTAGTCTATTTCAACTTTAAAGTAGGAGCCCACACATAACGGAATTTGCTTCCAATTTCCCATTTCAGATACTTTAGGATGTCAGGCACTGATATCAAAACATTAAAGAAATTATCTGCGAAGGTTTTTTTATGAGCCCCTATGCCCGTTTATTCGTGAAATTCACGATCTGCACTAATCTTAGCCAAATACAGTATATTATTCGGCAATTATAAATTTTAAGAAACACAAAATCGTTCATAAGTGGCTTCATTGCGTGTGCCCTTCCTCATTTATATTAGAATATGCTAAGGGTTAATATCCCTGGCTCCACATTCCCGCCTCATCTTCCAATATAATATTAATATTTAGAATATAATTAACATATTAATTGAGGTAATTATTTATGTATAAAAAACATATTAACCTACAGTTTAGTTTGATTTATAACATTTATATTTATACAGCTGATTAACAGACATCTGTATGTTGTTTACATTTTTTAACTTCAGCGGTTTACTTCTATCCCAAGAGGTGTAACGAATAACCATGACATATGTGAACTTTTTCCCCCACCACCGGCTAATGGAACTGGCCCGCGCTTCGTTCAAACCTTAACTTTCTCATTGTCTCCTTTGTAGTTGCTCCCCATAACACGAGATCCCATCACAGCTTGAATAATCGTCTTAGAAATCTGAAAAGTATAATTTGAATAAATTATAATCACATATCACCCAGTAGTTAGAAATAACAGAGCATGAAGTGTCTAATTTTATTTTTGTTAAAAGCCTTAGTACAGTGTAATAATTTATTACAACAATATTTCAATAATAAAATATTTATATTGCTGCGATACAATTACCAATGCACATTCTGCCACCTTGGACGCCAATTCAAATCACTAAAAATAACGAAAATTTAACGTTTATTTATTCTGTGGAATGTTTGTTTGAACTACATTTGCTACCTGGGAAGGTCCTACTTGGTGTTCTTGATTGCTATTTAAGTGTGCAACGTGATTCTGCATTCTTGCATCTTGATTGTGCATCTGCATTTTTACGGGCTTGGGACCGTTTTTGTGTTTTTAGAACACAAAAAGCTGCATTAAAAACTCATAAGATTGTATTGTCATGCTCTCTGACTGCTAGATCAGCTCCCCACTCAATGCGTGGCTCGCCCCACTATGCTTTGTTTTATTTTGCACATCATGTACGACCCTCTACACGATTTGAACTACACTTGAATACACGTTTTGCAAGCGTTTCTCACTCGTTTGTACTCTTTTGTACTATTTTTGCACTCTTTTGTACTATTTTTGCACTTTATTGTACTATTTTGTACTCTTTTGTACTATTTTGTATTTTTTTTGTACTTATTTGTACAGATTCGTCGGACCGGCCACAGGCATATGGGCAGAACCTACCCTTTGGCGCAAGTGACGATTATTCTCAATTTTCGCGATGGCCAACTTTTAGTTCTCCTACTGCTTTAATATTATGCTCATTAGAACCGCAATGACCGATTTAGTGGGGGTAGACACCATCAAAACAAGCATAGAGCGAATAGTTCTTGAGATATCGCGGAAAATATGAAGTCCGGCACAAGTCTACATTACCGCCTTGATGTGATATGGACAAATATAATAAAATGATACTTTGAATTATCTCAAGGAATCAAGAATAGACACATGACAGAAAATGATCAATGTAGTGGGTGTAGACACCTTCAAAATAAGAGTAGAGTCAGTAGTTCTTGAGCTATTTTACAAAATGTCAAGACTATGTCCACCAATTTATTGATACTTGATATTGAGATTGAGTTGACCCATTCCACACATTTCGTACAAAAACTATAGTGAACTAATCACTACTCTTTCATTTTGAAGGTGCCTGTATACACTAAATCAACTTGTTGCAGTGATGTGTATATTTTTGATGCCTTAAGATAATTCAAAGTATCATTGTTAGTGTATTTGCCCATATCGCTTCAAGGCCGTAATGTAGACTTGTGCCGGACTTCACATTTTCTGCGATATCTCAAGAACTATTCGCTCTACGTTAGTTTTGAAGGTGTCTACCCCCACTAAATCGGTCATTGTGGTTCTAATGAGCATACTATTAATGCAGTAGGAGTACTAAAAGTTGGCCATCGCAAAAATTGAGAATAATCGTCACTAGCGCCAAAGGGTAGCTTCTGGCCTTGTGCCTGTGGCACTAGTTCCCTTGATCCAAAATTTAAAATTTTGGTATCTAACTACGTTTGGACCCATTTGATGACATTTGATGCATGAAGGAAGTTCTTTCTTGCGTCATTGATCTTTCATCAATGTGTTATATTGTTATAAATTTCATTGTGGTGCATCGCGAAGGCTTAAAATTTCAACCCCCTTGGGATCCGTCAAGATATAGATGAAATTTGGAGAAATTTTTTTTGCCTTAATTTTATACCATTTGGCAACTTTTGTGCACCGGTAGAACAATGAAATCGAAAAAAAGTAAAAAACGCACTGCCCTACTATACATACATGCCATGAAAGCATACTGTACATGGGATTATCCTACCGGTAGCCTAGACACTACTGCACTATCTGATTATTATTGCACAATATCACAATTATCACACAATATTGCTTCTATCATCTGTTCTATTACACAGTTACAAGCTCAATAAACAGCTATTAGGTTGCTTTTTTGTGCTTTTTTGTGCTTTTTTTTTACTTTTTTGTGCTTTTTTGTGTTTTTTTTGTGATGTTCTTGACTTTTTTGTGCTTTTTTTGTGCTTTTTGTAGTATTTAGTAGGACCCATGAAGTTACACATAGGTCCGAGAGAGTCTGTGTGAAATTTGAGACAAATTGGTCCAAAATGGCCACTGGGGAAAGCAGGAAAGGTGTTTGTCAGTTGTCACTGTGCCTCAAATGTGATAGAACCCTATTCAGCTATTCATTTTTAAAAAAAAATATGTTCTACCAGTAGAACAAATATTTTTTGTTTCTAGAACTTTTCTACCCCAATAGCACCTATAGTTGGAGCAGGTTCTGTGTCACACAGAATGCCTCATCGCAAGATTCGGAAGTTGAATCCATTTAATTATATCACATTTATTCTTAAAGTTGACTGCAGTTTGAAAAGTTCTTCACCTGATAATTACGCCAAAGCCCAGAATTATTAAAGATCCACTTGGTGAAAATGGTTATTTAAGAGTGAACTGCTCGATGGAAGCACCAATAAGTTCAGTGATAGATGATTTAGTTTCAATTGTTTTTAGCACCAGTACTGGAGAAGCTGGCGAAAATCCCGGTTGAAGAAGCTGCGGCTCCCACACCTGCGCTCGAGCTATACTATAGTTTCACTTTATTAAACAAATGTGGTGAAGATTAGTCTGACTACGGGAGCATTCGGGGTTATTGTATAAATAAATGCATTGAGTCATGGAAGATTCGTCCCATTTTACTTGCGAAATCAAATACTGGTACCACCGATCGTGAAGTTCCTACAAATACTTCGCATTGCAGCAGCTCTATACCGGAACTTGTAGCTGTTCCTGAAATGAATGCTGAACACGTTTCTATATCACAATCGGAAGACTATGTCGGCAGTTTTATTGTCAACTACGACGGATGTTTGTTGGATGTTGATCAGTTTTTTAACGGTGATGTGCTTCCAGTTACGGTTAATGATAATGGATCTAAGGAAAGTTTTAGTGACTTGGAACATGGTGAAGCGCATGGTGATTGCGCAGCCTCAGCGACTACTGGCACAGACGAAATTACATCTCTCAAAGATGCTATCATTCAACTTAAGGAGCTATTAATAGCAAATGCAGAACCTACAATAATTACACATTTCGAAATTCCTCAAAGCTCTGTAGTACAAAGTATTTATGATACACTGGAGGATGAACCAATTCAAAGTCCACTTGATAGCGTGAAGTTTTTAGGGGAGCCTGCAGTTGATACAGGAGGGCCTACGAAAGAAATGTTTACTTTGTTTTTTCTTCAACAGCCTGGAACTATATTGCGAGGCTCATTTCCATCTTACACGTTTCGCCACAATGTGATTGACAATAATAAATTTAAACATTTGGCATGATGACCGCATTAGCTCTGTTGAATGTATGCCCAGGGCCCCACTGCTTTTCTAAATCACTTGCTTCCTGCATTTTGGGTTTACCGTACCAGGTAACAATTGACGAAATTCCAAACAATAAGGACACCTATAGCAAGATAGTTTACATTGAATTCAGCTGAAAATCGACACGACTTTACACTAGCATCTAATGATCTCATCGAATGTTTTGACATGGGAGTCTTGACGGCTACATTATTATTTGAAGACAAATCGCGCATTGTTGAGCTACTTGCACAACATTCTAGACATTCGAGTTTTGGAGCTGGTCGACCACCAGCTCTGGCTCCAATTATTGAAGGTGGATGCTTCGGAGTATATGTGTGATTTAGGGTTGGCCTCTGGGATTTAAACAGGTCAGGATAATTATACAATCATATTTAAAGTGTACTCCTATTGGGCAAGGAAATAAATTCTTCAGAAACGGAATGCCTGGAGATGATTGGTTGATTGCATTCAAGCACAGGTGGAAATACCGAATCAGTGAGCGTAAGCCAGAATACTTTACGATTGCTCGAGTTAAGGGTTTAATTAATAATTAATTACTAGTTGCTAGACCAAAATGTGTCTTTAAAACAATCCAATAATAAAAAAAAGACTAATTTAAAAATTAACAGTTGAGACAGTTAGAGCACAAAGTGCAATTAGTACAAAAAAAGAATAAAGAGTAAAAATATTAAAATTTAGTGAATACCAGTATTATAAAAAATAACCATGTGTAAATTCAGGAACAAGCTAAAAAAGGATAACAAATGAGTAAAACATATTCATTCAACTTAAAATACGGCAATTAATATACAAATTAAAAAAAGTAAAGTAAATTTACTTTGGCCGCTATGCAGGGATTACGCACAAAGTCTGACAACTTATTTCCAGTGTGGTCCCCCCAGAACTTTACTCCCCAGAGGAAACTCCAGTACTCATTTAGCTACCACTTAAGGTTGCAAGGTAGAGATGCGCCCTGGCTGGTCCCTTTAAAGCATTCGTGCCAAAACGTAAACTGCCCTGGCCCATGTGAGGATCGAACCTACGACCTACGGGAGATGTGAATTCAATGTAACCACTACACCAAGGTGGAAAAAATATATTTACAACTTTACAAACATATTATTTACAATAGATTCCTAATAAATTTGCAAAATGGAAGAAAATAAAGTTCCTTTAAATTGTAAGAAAATAACAATTTCGAATTTGAATTTACGACCTCAGCTGGAAGCCAATTCCAAATTGGAACTACGTACTCTATGTGAAAAATTATTTTTGCACATTAGTAGGCGTGATTACTTATGAAACAATTTATGGTTATGACCTTCATCATGACCTCTCAATCCAACTGTAGGAGTAGGGTAGACCAAAAAAAAAATTTCTAAATTCAACTCGGCTCACCTATAAAATAATGCACAAATGTGTAGAAAATTGTGATACTGTAATTGTTTTAAATTTAGTGGAACTCTAGGGCCATGGCAACATTTTTGCACTCAGTGGAACTCCAGGGCCAGGGCAACATTTTTGCACTCAATCGACACTTATCACGACTACCCCATAACAGCCATTTGGGTTATTACCAACTTTTGCTACTCCTATTGCAAATATCTTATACAATCCGAACCGCAATAATCGATATAGTGATGGTAGACACCTTCAAAATGAAAGTAGATTGATTATTTCTCGAGATATTCTATATTATGTTTCAGTTGCCGGAACCCAATATATACGCGTAAATGTGAGATTGTGAGATGCATTTCACTACAAATATTACTTTCCATTACTGCTCTGAATCCAAATTGTGCTCATTGAAACCGCAATTATCGATTTAGTGGGGGTAGACACCTGCAAAACGAGAGTAGAGTGATTACATACATATTGAGATATTGCCCAATCTAATTGCCCAATCACCAGATATTGATCAATGTTCAAATTTTGAGATAAGATGCGTGTACATTTGATGAAAATTTCGAAAAGTATTCACTCTACTCGCACTGTGAAGGTGTCTACCCCCACTAAATCGACAATTGCGGGTCGAATGGTATAAATGAATCATGGATGCATGCTGATTGTCTGCAATTACCTCCAGCAGATTTTCATATTTCACAGCGTGACCATATGCAGTTTTTTTGTAGACAGTGTATGCATGATGAATACAAACGTAAGATATTCAAGCAGCTTTACTAACATCTAATATCAAAAACTAATATCGATTTACATTCTGCCAACCACCAACAACAACTTCAATATACGTGACGGGTTCGGGGTCCTAAGGGAAATAGAGTGCTATTCGTTTTCCATATAATAAATAGTTTCATTGCCTTCATAAATTATGGTTTGCTGATTCAATATATATCAGAACTAGTATTACACCTAATATCGTGACGATGGGGTCAGTTAACACACACCCTTAGACCCACAACCAGAACCCAACCAAATCGTCCCAGTTAAAAGATTTTATGCTTTCTTAAAAGCAGACAATTCAAATAGTTAGTGTGTTTTGTATATAAACCACTCGGATCGGGCAGTGTACGTGTATACGGGGGTATTTATTGGACATGTGCCACATGGAAATGCAAAAGGAATAGGTGATGCATATATTCATTGTCACAAAGCAGTGTGGAGTCGTGCTGATGGGTAAGTGGGGCTCGTCCCTCCAAACAAGGCATATTAAATAATGCAACAAGAGTATGTGTCTTCCCGAAATATGAAACCACTGAGAAATAGGAAGTACCAGCTGAAGCAATCAACCCCAGAAACTTTGGTGCCAATTGCTTGCCTCAATCTTGGTGATGAGGTTTTTAGCCCTTGAATCAATGGTGCAGACGAACGACTGCGTTCAATCTGTGCTATATGTTAAAGAATCTCCTTCCATCATATTGATATATAACGTGTGCCACATGGAAATGCAAAAAGAATAGGTGATGCATATATTCATTGTCACAAGACAAAGCAGATCACAAAGCAGATCAGAAACAAAGCAGAAACGGGCAACAGATAAAAGACATTGAACAATTTTGCTGCCTCAGAAATTATGTCCTTTCCATTGATAAAACATTCAATCTTGGCAAGTTGCTTGCACGCCTGCACGGCCTGCATATTTAAGAATCTCTTGGTTATACAACTTGAAACTGGTGAAAATTAAATATTTCTAGGTCCATTAATGATATATGGATCTTGCCGTATTCCTCTACTTCCTCTCCCACTTAAGAGGACTCACCTGTTCAAAACCTTAAAATAGACTCTGATGAAGAATTGTCCCTCAAAGAGGTGATTAAATTAGCGTTTCCATCGTCGATGCATCTTCTTTGCCTCAACCATGTCAAGAAAACGTCAGTAAACATCTAATGGATGATGGTCGAGCAGCATGACACGTCTGTCGGAAAGTTATTGGTCAACCTTTTTATGGGCAAGACGATGGTGTAATAAATTAAATTGATGAGAAAGAATTCCAGGACAGGGTGTATCAAATAATGGCAAATGGCCAAATTCCTAAGAAATTCAAGAAATGCTTATCCAATAGAGTACTACCATTAATATTAGAATACATTTGGAAACCAAAGCAGATCAGGACAAGTTAATGAATTCTGTACCAACAATAACAGTGAATCGGCCAACCATATCATCAAGCAGCATTTTGAATGGAAACCAAGACCATTGCCAGAGCTAGTTGAGTGCTTAGTAGGAATCATCAGAACGATGTACAATGATGTTGAGCGATCCCTCATTGGCCAAGGTAATTAATTACCACCTGGCACCTTTGTACAAGAAATTATTTGTTCCATTAAATAAGTGGGAGAATTTTAATGGAGGGGAGAGAAAAAAGGTGCCTCATAGTCTAAACAAATCCAAGCCACATGGAGATAACAAAGGAGCAGTCGTATCAACAGATGGCAACTGTAAGGCCTAGTGTTTCAGTGGGAAAGACGCCTGGCCTGGCCAGAGAGTTTGTAAAAGGGAAATAGGACAAAATCATGGTAAAAAATTACACCGTAGTCCCCACGCAAACCACGATGACTCATACTGTACTCTGTACTGTTTTACAGGTGTAAATTAATGTAGTCATATTGATGTAATAATGAATGTTTGACTATAATACAGTATAAAGAGAGCGTTTAATTAATTTTAGTATATCGTTTAACCAGGGAGATATTATAATATAATATATTATATTTTGTCAGTCAGGTCAGGTCCCCAGTTCCTGCTACCACTATGGCACTAATGTGGTACTACCTATAGCTGTCAGCCCAGTAGGGCAGGCCCGAAAAGCGCCAGTAGCCTACTCATTATTTAGTTGATCAAGAGTGGGTTGGTTTAGCCCAGTCAACTAAATAAAGTCATTGAGGGCTATAGCGCCTAGGGCACCATAGGCAAAGGCTTGATACGCATCTGCAATAGAGATGATACACGCCCCGCTCTGTCTATACTGGATACCTAACCCAGGAGGCACACTTGTTTCAGGGTGTAACAAAAGGACCCCTACAGTCGGCAGCAGGGCTGTAGGCCATGGATAGGCGGAAGGTAATCAACCAACGGCTAGACGTGCGACAAGGTCGGTGGAAGGTAATCAACCAACGGCGACCTACTGCGAAGACGCATGTAGGAGTTGCGACCACAAGCGGTTTACTCTCGCAACTGAAAGAAAAAAATTTTGTCCGAGTTCGCTCGACCTAGTAGTAGTAGTAGTAGTAAAGAGAGCGTTTAATTAATTTTAGTATATTTTAGTATATTTTAATAACTCATACCATTATTCCCCACCAAAGAACGAATCCCCCTAACACCCCCCCCCCCCCCCCCCCACTCTATTATGGTCACTAATACCATAACCTTAGTGTACCGGTATGGCATCTGTTACATGCAGACCCACATCTACTGCATGCATCTACCGCTAACCAACCTGACCTACTGCCCTTCGGTACAACATTTCTGCATTTACTTTTCCATGGCCGTCGTCCCGGCTTTAGCCACTGTGATATAGGCCACCATAACTAATAATATAATATAATATTGGTTATTTATATAGCGCTTTTCTACGCTCAGCATACTCAAAGCGCTTTTATTATCATTACCCCAGCAAAGCCAGGTTCCCATTATACCGCTGGGTTGACGTAGGCACTAATGTCTAAAGTGTCTTGTCTAGGGACACAACAGTGCGAAATTTCTACAGCCTTTAGTCGGATTCGAACCTGCGCCACCAACACTATTGTGTAAGCAGTTCAGGCGCCGTATCCACTCGGACACTGCGACATGGATAATGGACTGCACCACCAACACATTAATTTTAATTATACACAGCTGAAGATGCCCATAATAGCGAAATGCGCATAGGTAACACATACATTTATTTTTACGTGGCAAGACCCTCCCTCAGTCCCTTACTTCCAAATAAGGAGCCTACCAACAATCTGAAGAATGGGATAGAAAAATAGGGGTGCCACACCCTAAAATTAGGGAGTGACACTTCAAATTTTCAAAATTGCAATATTCGTTAAATAGTCCGAAGTTTTGATTTCAATGTATTTTTATAGGTTTTCTGGACCGCTTAATCGATTGAAAGTAATATAGAAGACTCAATTATTAGTGGTACATCATTTTTGGTGCACCAAAATTAGGGCGTGGCAAGTAGGCTTACGATATTCAGAAAATGCCACAAGTTTTTCATTTCAACCAATTTTTATACTGTAGGTTATCTCTACCGCTGAATCGATTGAAAGTAATATTGAAGCCTCAAGTCTTAGTGGTACGTCATTATTGGTACACCAAAATTAGGGCGTGGTACTTTTTCAAAATTTGAATAAGTGCCACTCCGTAATTTTGGTGCACCAAAAATGCCGAACCACTAAGTCTTCAGGCTTCTATAATACTTTCAATTGATTCAGCGGTCCAGAAAACCTTTAAATGTGCGTTGAAATCTCAACTTCGGTTTATTTTCCGAATCTCGTATTTTTAAATATTTGAAGTGCCACACCCTAATTTTGGTGCTCCAAAAAGGACGATCCACTAAGTCTTCAGGCTTCGATAATATTTTCAATCGATTCAGCGGTCCAGAAAACCTATAAAAATGCGTTGTAATCAAAAGATGGGGGCATTTTCCGAATATCGTATTTTTCAAAATTTCAAGTACCACGCTCACTTCTTACGTGCACGAAAAATAGCATCCAGTTCAATTTTCGGAAATGGAATATAATAACATTCGATTCAGCATAGTGAAAAACCTACTAATGCTAGCCAACAATGCCACACACTATCAGTTTTAGAATATCAAAAAAATTTATATTTTGTCCTGGGACTACAACTACTTCTATTTTTCATGAAAATTATTATACCCACCTTATGAAATTTTCATTTTTTTGGATTTGAAAATGTTCTTCGATAATTTTTTCACCTACAGCCCAAATTTCGTAGGATTTTATTGGATGATTACAAAAATACAGTGGGGGGCCGAATCGACCCCCGACAGTGCTGCTAAATGGTCTAAACAGCCAAGTGGAAATAGGGTTAAAGGAAAACAGTTAGTACTTGATTCTTTATACGTAATTTTATTCAAAAATTGAAATGTTTATTTTTGAGGGAAAAATGTTCATGTTGATATCATCACTTCGGCACATCGCAGATCGCCCGAAACACAGTAGATTACAAGTACAACTAGACTCCCTAACCAACCAACAGTCTAATGGGACTCAGATTGCTTCTACCCATCGTTTGAACTTCTTACATAGGCTTAACCATAAGTAAACACGGACGCTGACTTCCACTCTTAGGAATCGTTGACTCGGTGATTCATGGTCACTTTTGGAGACGCAATGCGAACTTTTACCAGATGGGTGGAGTTCCAGTTTACTGTGTTGTCCACATCCATGACGCTTGCCAGAAATTGACCTTGTGGAGGTGCCAAAGTATCGTATTAGTCTACAAATGGCGTTTCCATTGTACCAGTACGAGTTATTATGTAGATATACAGAGTAAGGTATTCCAGTAAAATGTATAACCAAACCAGGCATGAATCACACAGGTTTGATTGACTTTGTGTAGTTTTATCCATCTGTAATTGAGTGTAATTGTGTAATTTTATCCATCTAACATACTAAAGAATACTCAAACAGCAGTCAAACACCACCCAAATGGCAGTCCACCTTACCAAAATGCCAGCCAAACACCACCCAAACCGCAGTCTACCTTACCCAAACGCCACTCAAACGGCATTCTAACATCCCCAAATGCCACCTAAACGGCATTCTAACATACCCAAACGCCACCCAAACAGCAGTCTAACATACCCAAAAGGCAGTCTACCTTACTGTACGTCATCATACCATGATGTCATATGAACCACCCCTAACTAATATCTAGCGTTTAATACACAATTATTTTACTCTATTACACCAACTTTGACCGCTGTTGTTGTTTAAATGCGACAATGATTTGCACACGACTCTTGTAAGGCAACTCACATTGTGCTTTGTTGAAGAATATGTTGACAATGGTGGGGTTGAAAATTGTAATGCGTGATTATCACAGAACAATAAATCAATTTGTACACATTTATTTACATTTATTAGTAGTGATTCGTGATAATCTAAATGAGCAAAGACATCTGCCAGAGACTCAATGAATGATTTAGAAGGTTTATCAGCCACCTCGATCTAATATGGATATGTAGGATGAAGATGATGCACAGTTATCATCACCAATGGAGACCCTTTTAAATAATGGACAATCACTACACACTCAGCCTGATGTTCCGAATATTTTCCTAATGAGAAAACCTCCAACATGTTCCACAACATCCACAGTATCTTCCAACAGCCCCGACATGATTATGGAATCACAGCTGTCTTCTAGAGTTGTATTATAGTTCCGTTACATCGATAGTCTGTGTATTCAGGCTGGAGTCGAGCTAAAGGTCTATGTCAGCATAGATAAGATGAAGTGTTCGTAATATCCACTCAGAGTTCAGCACCTCACGTAACCCAACAAGGAAAAGACCACCGCTCATTTGTCAGTACTGACTATATCGCAACTCTAATGGGTTGGAATTGACTCTGGAAACATACACGTATTCAAAACCTTCCAATGATAGTAGTTGATTGCAGAGGTCGGTGTTGACAGGCATGACTGCACGAATGCCACGGACGTCTGACGAGTCAAACTCAATCCCTTCCAGCCAAGGCGAAACCTAGTACAGGCCGTGACACCGGAATTCTGGCCTCTGCTAGCGGAGGCCGACTTTGAATGTCACAAAACATTTTAAATTCAGCATTATT
Organism: Nemertoderma westbladi; assembly: GCA_032718475.1. Lineage (NCBI taxonomy): Eukaryota > Metazoa > Xenacoelomorpha > Nemertodermatida > Nemertodermatidae > Nemertoderma > Nemertoderma westbladi. The sequence goes on along the minus strand of JAUCBJ010008332.1, from coordinate 57,530 downwards.
ATTCATTTTTTGATATTATTTATTATTAATTTTATTTATTATAATTTATTATTTATTGATATTTAAATTAGAGAAGTTAAATTAGAAGATAGAAATTAAATTAGAATTTACAAATATATAATTGATATAAAATATATTATACAATAAATTACAATATATTCAAAATACCTACTTATTATTAAGTAAACTAATACTGTAACGAACCAAGTCTACCATAGCCAAACTATTATGGCTCAATGCATCTGCAGTGTCTTGTGGTGTGAGATTATGAGTTCGATTACATATTTTTGGGGTTCTTAATTGTTGAGCTAAAACTGCAAGTTCCTTTAGAAATTGAATAGAAGGTGACATCATAGAGTCGATGGGTTTTCGATCCGGATCTCGAGTTTTAATATGTTCATATAGCCTTCTCACATTAGTTATTCTAAGGAATCGACAGAAGATATCTATGAATTTGGCCGTTTCTTTCGAACTGAAGGATGAACCACTATATGTCTGAAGTGCAGCTGAAGTTTGTTCAGAGAATATCTTAGTAGTAACAAGACCAACCTTTTGTTTCTCTATGTCTGATGGTTTAATAGCCGGTTCACTAAGTGTAGTTAAGCGAATTATCGAATCCTTATCACTGTTATATAGCGCAACCATATCATCCCATTTAGCTGAATGGATTGACCTATTAGAGACATCTTCAATATCATTATCATACCACTCAATTGTTCCAGTTCTCTCAGTCACCCAATTATTTCGAATACACATTAAAAGATAAGTATTCCCATACAACAAAAAAATATATCAACTCCAGGAATTTCAGTAGTCACCCATGGTTTGTTTGGTTCAGTTTCAAAAAGTTTCATAAATTTCTGGTTGACTCGATTTCCTACCACAATACTGGCCAATGGGATGCCTCCAGCAGCTACGACTTCCTTGCACGTTTCTATCACTTCATTATAAAGGAATTCTGCATCTAATGCTGAAATGGGGAGCAATCGCAGAACAATGTGTTTTCCACTAAAGAGACATCATGCTGGAACAGCCAAAATAGTACTAGCGAGACTATTGCTATCATCTACAGCGTTACCGAATATATGGCCACCATGGTAAACAATCGACGCTTTAACATAAACCTTGTCAATATGGAGAGTTATAGTCTTACAGCGATCATCCTGATTGCTAAGAAGTAGTTTAATAAGGTCCACTTTACTCATCTTGTCAACACGGCTGGTAAGTCTTTGCAGAGTTCGAACATTAGGGACTTGCAGGACATTTCGTAATTCTTTATATAATGACCTTGACATCGCATACCAGTGGAAGGCTAGTATTATATCATCCACATCGTAAACCTTTGTGTTCTTTGGGGCATTAACCAACTCCACTTGTCTTAAAAGAAACCTTAGTTTCCTTCTTTTCTCAGATAACTCTTCGCTGTTGGGAGGATTTAGGATAATATTGATGCGAGTTTCTATTTCATCAAGTTCCGACCAAAAAGAGAGAGATACATAGTCCAATCGTTTACACAATTCTGTCGTTCGGTGCTAAATAAACAGATAGTATTATCATAAACAGAAAGGTGTGCTTTGTTTGCTTTGCAAAATGCGTTGAAAGTTTTACCTTAAAATTATCAACACTTACAGAGTCCGTCTCTCGGAATCTCTTTAACTCCCGATCCTCCATGATAAGGCAGCGCTTTACCGCAGATGTTGTTGCCATTGAGCGCGGATTGGTTGGAGTTTTAGGAACAACGGAATCTGGAGCTCCCAGGAAGATACTCGGAGGTACAATTGGGATCGAAGCTCCCCCTGGAACTGTTATCGTGGAACATCGACTGGCCAATGCAGTGCACAGACTCACATGTTGTTTGTTACATTGTGTATTAAATTCGGAATTGCTTTCAATCACCGTTTGCGTTCTTTGGGGTTGGAAGGAAACCGGTACACAGGTATAGACTCAGCAATACCGGTTCCAGATTTAGATTTACTCCGATTCCAGTAGCCAGTCGAGCAATAACCGACAGAGCACTTTCGGTTAGAATAAATAAATAAATATAAATAATTAATAATTAATTATAAATAATATAAATAATAATAAATATACGGTTAGCCAGCAGTACTGTGTACTGATGCTGCAGTAGTTCAGCCCGTCAGCAGTACCGGTACCAAATTTTCAGCCTCCGCTAGCAGAGGCCAGAATTCCGGTGTCACGGCCTGTACTAGGTATCGCCTTGCTTCCAAGGCTCTAGATTGCATATATATAATGGCTTATGATTCTTACACCCAGTTGGAGCTAGCAGGAAGAAAGGCTGTCTTTTGGTCACCAGCAGTAATAGCATTATCAGGTTGATTATCAGTGTTGTATCGCTGTTTAGAGTAGGGTATCACCCATCATGTATTGCTCAGGTGGTGAAATTGTGTAGCTGATTTTCTATTCTGAAAATATCGCTCCAAGGCTGCTGATGTTTTGCAATGAAATATGGAATGGGCTAGTGGAACTGATTGTATTTTATCTCCCAGGTGGGAGGGAGAGCGCTGTATATAAGTTTTGATGCCATATAAAGATGATCATCGAGTGATTGGTCTCTATCCTACAAATCTAGAAAATTCTTCCATCAACAACTGCCTTGCTCTACGTGTATCGAATCATGCAATAGTGTGAAATCGAACTTAGGAAAAGTAAACGACTATCCATTCACTAGGCTATACAGTAAAATAGTCGGCTGTTGTCATAATAAATTTTGCAGTCATCTCTCGATCCATCTTGGACAAGAAATTGTTGGAGTAAATAGCAGTAGGCTGAGTAATTAACTGCCGAATTATCAGTTTCCATCACTCAAAGGCAGAGTTTGCTGTCAGAAATATCCTTCATAACAACAAGTTTTTCGCCACACAAACTGCGGTTGGTGACCACATAGGCACTGCCCATACAACATAGGGCATGACGCCTTTCAGAGCAACAACCATGATGCAAATTATATCTGTATAGAATTATCCACCCTCATCAAGGCCATCTAATTCACCCTCACCCTGGTTGTAAGATGCTTCCTTCTGCAGCTTAATTTCATCTACTAGTAGGATGACATCCTCATCAAACTTTCCATCACAGAGAAGTCGATTTAGCGCCTTTTTGGCATCAACTCCACCTTTCTGCAGATTGTTCAATGTTGTAAAAGGAGGGAGTTGTACTACTTCTTGAAGTAAACGAGATTTGCCTGGCAAGAAGTATATCGCATTTTCAAAGCAAATCTAATAAAGTTGGTTGAATAATGTGTTCAACAGCACTGTTCTTGAAAGTTGTTCTAAAATTTTGGAATGTTGTCAACATTCAGACTACATATGATCCTAGCCACACTCTAGTTGCTTCTTTAACATATATTCGTTTCAAGTTCTTGGAAAACTTTGGACAGTTATCCTTGTTTATGGAGTGTTCTAATAACAAATTGGAGTATATGGTTAATATCAAAAAAGAAATGGGAGTAAGCTAATGACTAATAAAACCATTTACTATTATTTGCCGAATTGTGATTGGCCACAATTATGGTCTGTACTGTAATTGAGAATGATTTGCATTGGTATCGCCTAAATAGAATGGACCTGCAATAATTTCCAGCATGGTGCAGCTGCATTCGTATCACATGTGCCATAAGCATGTGCATGTGAAATCTCACATACGATATGAATACTATACACATTATGAGACGCACATTACATGATGAAGGCATCACGAATCTTAAAAAATATTTCATGCACTTTTTACAAATGCTGCAGGTGGCACAAATGCATTACGCATTGGGATTTTTCACCGGGTTATCAGCCCTGCAACTCTAGCTATTACCACTCCGGCAACTCCATATCGTACCTTTACCACCCCTGCAAATCCATCCATGCAACTCCGGGTTTTACCACCACTGCAACTCCAGCTGTTACTGCCACTGTTAGCGCAGCCTTGCCTAGTCGACTAACTCCCACAAAAGCCTTACCTGAAGCTATAATACAGATGATCAGACCAGTTCAAAGTGTTTCCACTATAGCAGCTGTTAGCAATATGAAGAAGTCACAGAAGAAAATTGAGAAAAAATATGTTGTAGTTATTAATGGTGACGAAAGCATTAAAACGAGGAGGAGTAACGAGCTGGAAAAAAGGCAGAAAAATCAGTAGCAAAAACAGTGGGTAGTAGTTGTGGGAAAGGGAAGGGAAATACAGTGTAATTCCAAATCCTTTAGGACTCTTGGAATCTGGAGTGATATCTTCCAGCAGGGGAGGTCTAGATCTTGCACTGCAACCATTAGGTTCATAATTGGTTCAAAATGTCGTATACCAGCAATAAGTCATGACAGAGTCCAAACACCTCACTGTTTAGTTCCTCTCTGAGTCCAACTCAGCTCCCAAGAACTCATTCAATGTCATGATAAACACCTTGTAGTTATTTATTACAAATTACATTATTCATTGCAAATGCTGTGTATGAGTTGTTTGTGAATCTGTTATATGTATCCTAATGCTACAAGGGTTATAATGCCTAATTCACACGAAACTAACTAAATTAACAGTTCTTCAAAAATTTTGCTTCTTGAGAGATCATTGTGAAATTGGAGGGTGCTCTTTATGAGTCTTTGGGAATATTGCAATTAATTTGCCAACCTTTCCATCTTTTACATCACAAACTAGGAGGTTGAGTAAATGAGCAACATCCCAGATACAATCTGTTAATTCATGATTTAAGATATTAGAACCAGGATAAATTCTGATAAATTATCACTATCTATAGCTTAAACAGGATGTGCTCCTAAAAGAAATGCTGTTCTAGAACTATTTACCAAAGGACAAATTACTATATATTGGTTTGTTTGTTACTCTTCCAAGAGTAGACTTGTCTACTGTCATCCAATAATGTGGTGCCCATTCCAGTTACTGGCATTGGTTTCTCCAACACTTTAGCTATATGCTATGAGGCGCTGTTGGGCCAAAAAATATTTCACACAACAACGAACTTCGTTCTAGTGTGTAGAGTTTCTTGACTAATCCTCCCTCACACTCCAACCAACTTCGTTGTAGTTTGTGAGTAGTTACACATTTTAATGAACTTGGTTGTAGTGTGTGTGCAGTTTCTCGGCTAACATTGCCCTCACACTACAACGAACTTTGTTGAAGTGTATGGGTAGTTGAACTTCATTGTATGGGCTGTTGAACTTTGTTGTAGTATGTGGGCTGTTTTACAAATTTGAATTAAAGTAGAGGGAGATTCAAAAACATATCAATCAGCACTTCATTTATCATGTTTAGCCGTTGATGTGCAATGTGCCTGCATGCCACTACGACAGTAGGCTACCACTACCGTTACGCTAAATGCAGTATGATAATACTGTAGGTACAATAAATACATTAAAAAATTTATAGAACGGGACCTAATAAGTACAGCCATGGACTATAGTATCAGATCAGATACTTACAGTATAATGGTGCCTGGTACATAAGTTATAATACTGTAATAGGTCATATAACAGTACATAGCACATAACCTAATGCTAATAATACCTACCTGTTGGCCTACTGTAATTCATGAATATACAATATAGACCCAATTCCCAATTCAACAATATCTATACCATATCAGACGTAGCCAACAAGTGAATGCTGGAATGGATCCAGAACAAAGAATTCGCATTCACGAAATTAATAGTGAGTTGTCTCAGTTGTTCAATCGATCTTTTCAATCAACCCAGTCCCATCGTCGAGGTCCTACTACCAGTGCCAGCAGTAAAGGTAGTGGTAGGAAAAGGACAACTGAGGGAGACGATTTACCCGTACTTAAAATTAAACCTTATACTGTCGATATATTATTATTATCAAAGGAATTTAAGATCGGTTCCTTAGTACCTCGACGTCAGGCGAAGGAAGAATTAGTCTCCAAAGGCTATCTTATTAATGAATTGACTCTCAATACCTCATTGGATGAAACTGGAGTTATTGAAGCAATTATTTCTTCTAACAGTAAGATAACTCAACCCTTCTAGAGTCTTGTTGCACAAAACTTGTAGAAACAAGCCTAGATCCCTGGGAAAAACTAACTGGAAGCAATGTTTACAAATTGTTCAAAGCAAAGAGAAATCATTTGATATACTTCCTATACTTCTATGATAATTTTGAGAATTCAGAGTCTACCGCTGATTAGTCGGTTGTCTTTGAAGAGCAGTGTTGGTGTGGGCACATTGCCGTGTAATTAGTTGTTAACATATGCGTTGTCTGCAAACAGGATGAAGAATATGTAGCAAGTTTGGAGTGTGATAATGCTCGAGTGGATGACATTATAACCATATCAGCAACTGTATCAGGTATTTCTGGTAGCTATTCCGATTATATAACCAAAAATCACGAATCTTTTTCTGACAATGAATCAATACCTGAGCATGAATGCCTAAGTCGAGAGGAGCTAGCAGCACGATGATCGAATTATTTCCAACCATTGATTTCTTCCATTGCTACAGGTAGTGAAATATCTGCAGATAAAGATGTTGCATCCGAGATAGATTCTCAAAGGCCTCAATGGATGACAAGACCGCCGATGCGATATGGTGATTTTGTCAATGTCAATGATGAGGTACAGCTTGAGCTCCCGCCAGATCAACCAGAATTCGACAACGAGGTAACCATTGAGGTTGAGGTGAGTTCCATCTTTGAAAATGTTATCTCTTTTTTCAATACGCATGATTTTACTACAGTAGTTGTCACAGTTGATGTCACTTTTATTAACGAGCAAGTTATAGATGACCATGGACTAACTCGCAAACTACTGACGCTATTCTGGGAAGAGTTCTTCATGAAGGCCACTAAAGGTGTAACTTCAGTAATACCTGTTGTTCAACATGATTGCGGAGACAAGAAGTGGGAAACCATTGGTAAAATTGTATGGTATGGGTATAAATGGGAGGGCTATTGGCCAGTAAAAATATCGAAGATGTTTTTTAAATGTCTTCTTTGGTGAGTAATTCGCTAAAAATTATCGGTACTTTTGCAGTATCCGTCACACATTTTCTGAAAAATTTTTTAATTTTTTTAATCCGGATTAATATCAAATTTTATAGTATTAATATCTGTTAAATATTAATTATATGCATTTTACTGTATATATCAATGGCGAGTTCACTACATGTGTACATTATATACAGTATTCAGAATGTGTACTTCCTAGCTATTCCTTCTATTATTGCCTTGAACGGATCTTTTCCAAACTTCATTGCCACATGAATTCTATCAGATGAGATTCCAATAGAGTACGTGCCGTCCCACAAGCCTTCTTGTTTCTACGCTTTGCCCTCATCCACATATTCTCTACTCTATTTGTGCAGGCACCGGTATCGGGATCAACGAAGTTGACACTGTGATTCACAGTGAAATGATTATAACCAAGATGTTCAATAGTATTATATGCACCCCACAGATCCGACACCACAATTGAACCAGGGATTATATAATCCTGGATAATCGGAAGCAAGGTGTCAGCGTCGCGTCTCTCCACTGGAATAAGAAACCCTTGTTTTGTGTCGATATCATATCCACCAAAAACCCACTGTTGATTTACAATATGTCCCACGTTATATTTACGTTTACAAAACATATTTTCATCAATTTCTACAATTTTGTTCTCTCCCCCTAAACGAGTAGGATTCTCAATGAAATGCTCAGAGCATATGTCTCTTAGGAAGTTACACCAGTCAACGAAAGTATTGGTTGCGCAACCTAATTCATGTTTGGCTTTGAGATACGTTAAGTCTTCGAAAGACCAGTAGTATAAAAAATCGACCAATATTATCAATGACAGATTGCTACCATGAAAGAAGGACTTGTGATGAATAGACTTCTCCTTCCTGCAATTGCGCACAGGGCATTGCCATATTTGGCCAGCAGTAAGAATTACTGCTGTGTTGGATCAATTTTCCTGTCATAAAGTTCCAAATTCAGGTAGTATAGAGAACTTGATGATTGAAATAGCTAACCAAGAATTTATTCAACTACACGCATACATTGTGAAACATTGGCCATTATGTTTGCCTGCAAATGACCTTTTATTTAAATCTGTTGTGGATATAGATGCGTTATACAAATCAGTTGCTTACCCAATGCCTCAATTGCTTTGGAAATGGCTTCACTTCTCACCAAACCTTAGTAAATCCCAGCTAGAAACCCAGTCTTACTTTAAAAAAATGTAAGTGATTTCGATGCAAAGCAACTAGAAGACTTAGTTCGCTTTATCACTGGATCAAATTTGTTGGTTTGTGACCAAATATATGTTGATTTCTTCGAGGATAGTCAATTTCTTAGCCCAACAATGTGCTCAATAGCCGCCAAGACTTCTGTTCCCTCAGTTCTACTCCCTAAAGGGGTACACATCATATGTTGAAATGAAGGAGGAAGTACAAAAATTATTGAAAAACGGACTGACCTGGAATTTTAGTGACTTTTAGTATAGCTGAGGATGCTTTTGTAACCAATTGAGGGAATGTTTTTATTGAATTGTTATAATTGTTATTTAAAAAATAGCAATTGTTATATTGAGTTTGTTAATCAGAATTGAATTCATTTGTTATATTGATTATAACCATATTTAGCATTAAAATGACAATTGTTATGAGTTAGTTATCAGAATTTAATTCATTTGTTATATTGATTATATTTTGTTTGTTAAGTTGGGAAGCCATATTTGGTTTTTAATGTTAATTAACAAATTGAGATTTGTTTATACCAATGGGAAGCTGGACGTGCAACGACTCTAATTGGGGATGTTCATAAAGTATGCCAGCAAGCTCAGACCCCCCCACCCTCCCCACCACTTTCACATTATTAAATTTGTATACCCCTGAACAACACAACACCCCCCCCCCTCCCAACATATTTATACCCCCCCCACCCCCATATTATTTATAAAAGAACAGTAATATTAATAATCGAAAATATGTGTCGGTGCATATATATATGACATGCCAAACAAGCCGTAATAACCAGTGAGTTGATTTGGCAAGTTGAGAGCATTCCCATCCAAATTAACTTCATTGTTGGAAACAATGATTCCATCATCTAAACCAGTATCACGATTTCTACCAAAGTATTCTTTGATTCTTAACAAATTATCATTGTCGAGTGATGTTTGATTTGAACTCATACTCTCCAATCATAGTTTGGAAGGTGTTTGACAGCCCATTGTGGACAAAGAGTGATTATTTATTTGATCCCTTAGCTGATTTAATGATTCTGTAATCCGCGGGGTATAGATATAATATGGGCAAATAAATCTCATTCATTTAAACTATCTAGGTCGGAGTCTTCCTCTAATTGCCAAAATATAAGTTTATAGTGTTGTAGAACCACTTTGTTAACTTCCAACCACAGACGCTCATGGACACTCTGATTATTCTGACGATTATGGACACTCTGACCAGCTACAAAGCTCACCCTCCCCAAACCACAGTTTAATAACATACACCTTGCAATATCGAAATTTTCGACAACTCGGTCACCTCTCGTGCGACTCGGCAAACCATATAATTCCACAGCCTCTAAGAAATATTTCAACACTGTTGTTGCTTTGTTATCATGGGACATTTGAGGGAGGTTACAAGTCGACTGTATCCATCTATCATGCCATGGACAACAAATCTCCAATTAATTAATTTGTGATCAGTATCGATCTGCCACAATAAGTTTGCCTTTTTTACACTGTAGATTCGACACTTAATTGCTTTGACCACGAAGCGCATGACCGAGGGGATCTACAAACAATATGCATTGGTGTAATCTCGATTTAGTTATCATTATTCCACGACTTCTTAATGCGCCATTTAAATAAATTTCCCCCATGTTTGGTTTCACAACCATTATATTTTGTATGACAGCATCCAATTCTGTATCCGAAATATCTGTAAACCATGATATGTTAGACACCTTCAGCCTTCCATATATAGTCATCCTTGATATACCACAATACGCCTTCAGTTGACTGTTTGAAACCAACTTTAAGTAATGTCTCTCTACCTGCTCCATGTTAATTTCCTTTTTACGCCACCCCATTTTCGTAGATTATCACCAAACCTTTATCAGCAAGAATTTAGGTAGGCCCTATCACATGGTACTGTGGCCTATGGCAGTACGTTACTCCTACTCAGGTACTGGCAATGCTGCAATGCAGATGATGAATGGTGAAAAACACTGTCCGACTACAGGACAAAATACCCTCTATTCCCTCTATTTGAAATCTGTAAAACAGCCCACACACTACAATGAAGTTCAACAGCCCACACAGTACAACGAAGTTCAACTACCCACACACTACAACGAAGTTCATTGTAGTGTGAGGGCAATGTTAGCCAAGAAACTGCACACACACTACAACCAAGTTCATTATAATGTGTAACTACTCACACACTACAACGAAGTTGGTTTGTGTGTGAGGGCTGGATTAGTCGAGAAACTTACACACACTACAACGAAATTCGTTGTTGTATGAAATATTTTTTTGGCCCAAACTGCGCCTCATAATATGCAGTTTGATGAACTTTACTGCTGTTTCCATTATGGTAGGTACATTCTTGCGACTGTGTTGCATTTCCCCAAAATTAGACCATCTAATATACTTAGATTAAATTTGTGTTTCAAAATGTTGAGATGCAGCTTTCTCTTTGACTACCATAAGAGCTGCTAATATTACATTTATCATTGCCTTAAAGCCTCTATCTTTATATTGTCTAGCATAGAAGCTGTGGGGGAAGACCCTGAAGTGCCATCCTTCACCTGTTATTGTTAAATGCTGCTTCACATTGTTTCACAAAACGTCATTGAGGACCCGACCCCCATTTCACTTATAAGACTAAGGACCTGCTCACCAGTATATAATGTGCCTGCAGCCAATGTCTGGGCTCTTTGTGTCACTGTAAAATTCCATCTGGGGATTACAATGTATGTGAACAGAATTACGTTCCAAATCAATTGTCATGGAAATATTGGATGGTAACATATTGTCATTGGTAATATCTTGCCGAATAGCCAAGCTAACGGTATTACTGGTTTCAGCTTCTCTGTCATATCCTTCGGTTTAAGTAGTTCCCATTGCATCTCATAATAGTTAATAATAATAATCAGCTGTTTCAGCTGACGGGGCTCTGTCGAAAAACGCGTCCCTAATGCAGTCAGGGCCCTCTTTTGAGGAGCAATATTATTATTGCCGCGGAACTGCTTCTACTCTAGGCCAGACCTAGCCAGAAGTATAATTCTCACCAACCATATCAACACGAATAGATGAATCTGACACTTGCCCCAACACCCCCCCCCCCCCCCCCCCACCCCAATGACGCAGAGGTAGACCAACAGCACACCTCTTTACCTCTACCAACGCCGGAGAGTAAAATATCACGCATTATAGAATACAGGATAAGTTTGATTCACGCAATGCAACGAAACCTGTAAGTTAGAAAATGCATGGTCCCAATATTTGCAAAATAATTACAAGGTCCTACATTTATTTTGCATGAGATACTAACAACCCGTCACTAACCACAACAACCGTACTGTATATAGTACAGTAGCCTGTCGTATTCGCCCAAATACAGCAGTATAACTCGGGGTTCAGAGAACGTGTACATATTGACAGGTGGCAATCCCCTGATACAGTACCAAGCATGTGTTTGGTATAAATATTAGATTTCTACTTCCATAACAATTCTCATTGATTCCACAGGTCAATGTTATAATTTAAACTATCAATTTGATATACTCTTCCGATTCCATAGGCGTCTTACACACCAACTCCCGATTGGGGGACGTTAGTGCCCGTGGGCACTAATGTCTCAGGTCTTTAGTGCCTGCGAGTCATTAGTGCCCGGGAACCATATCTGCAAGTGAGACGTCAGTGCCCGCGAGTCATTAGTGCTCGAGGACCTTGTCTGCAAGTGAGACGTTAGTGCCCGCGAGTCATTAGTGCCGGCATCCCACGCTGAATTTGGAAGTTAGTATTAGGCAATCCGTTTTTCTTCTTACTTATACCCCATTCAACCAAAGTCACCAACAACGGCCTCCTTCATTAACATACACCAATTTAATTAATTCCCTAATTAAATTAAATAAAAGTACTACACTGTACTTACTTTTAATTCGTGACAAAATGTCAGACAGTCGACTGAGTATTTTTTTGAAATCATTAATTCATTATAATATATCAGAGTTATTGCGTCCTCCGACGATTATACTGTTGTACTGCACCTTGTTTATTTTTATTACACACTGTCTCCAGTAAAGTTAAACAAATTAAACATACTCAATCAAAAAAGTACGTTATTTATAAACAATCAAAGCTGTTGCTTAATCCTCATTCCTTGAAGACTTTACCGCAAAACCAAATAGTATAAATGCTACCATGTCTAGCTGAGGTTAATAAATTTTTTAATCATAAAAGGTCCAAGTTCAAATTAAAATGTTAAATAACGAGATGCGGGAACTAAATACTGGAAATTACCTTTGAAGTTTGAAGAAAGTAACGACTCGTTTGCATCAGCAGGAACTAAAGAAGCAGGAAATGTCTCCTGTGCACTAATGTCTCGCGGGCACTAACGTCCCAAGACCCAACTCCCACCCTACAGCCCTATTTATCCCGGGTGATGCTAAATTCACTCCACAGACTCGACATAAGCTGAGGGTAAGGTAGAAAGCAGTAACAGCCAATACAATTACAGGAGGCGCTTAGTTGCTAAGATGCACTGTCAAGACAACGGTATAAATAATAACATAAACAGCTGGGATTAAATAGGCTTGCAGTTACACATCACAGACTGATTGCTTACTTACAGACTGTCTTCTGTTAAAGTATTATATTTAGTTATATAGTCATAGTCTTACGGCATAGTCGGCGTCAATAATTATCGAAATCTGTCGTATTAAATTTACGCAGAATATTATGGTTAGAATTTCCGTTTCAATGCAGCTATTTCTAACCAACCTGCCATATATGTAACGCTGTAGGTATTTTCTCAAAAGCTTGGTATGAACTATATTGTACAGTATATGTCCAGTCCATCTGCCATAAATCAGCAGTTCCACGCGCAGTTTCGAGAATTTACATAGTTATAAATGTCGTAAGTGTAAGTTTGTGAAAAATACTCTCAGTCAAAACAGGACGAGCGCAACGAGGCTTTTAATGAAGACGAGTACTGCGTTGACTATATATAATCCTAAACCGCCTGATATACAGTAGCATATTGAAAGAGTTATCATTTTGTTCAAAACCGGGAGTGGAATGTTGTGAGCTATATAATTTTGATGACAAGATGTACAGGAAGAGCGCAACGAGTGTTTTAATGAATACGAAAACTGCGTTGAATATACTCATAAACCAGCTGGTTTAGCACTCTGAAGGATAATATATGAATTTGTTCAGAACAGGTGGAATGTTGTTAAGATGTATAATTGGTGATCAGATATACAGAACGAGAGCAATTATGCTTTTTAACCCGTTCGTGCGGGCATATTTTATATATTTGATTATATTTTATAATTAGACCACCCCCCCCCCCCCCTCATTTAGCGTACAGTATAATTTATCATGGAACCATATCCCAAAGAGGCAACGTATGTCCCTAAACTAGTATGGTTACGACATAACAGACGACGAGGCCAGTGATTCCCATGAATCCGAATATTCCGAATCCTCGGATGTGTCAAGTCGTAGTGATAATCTCCCGAAACGGCTTTCACTTCAACATTTGATAGAATAGATACCCGTAACATGTAAACAAAAAACAACGTCCATCCCTGCGCTGTGTTTTATGTCGGGAGAACGTAGCGAGTGGTGTTCGTCCAAGGGATACCAGATACAGATATAGTGTACAGTATGTCCCCCAAAGCAAGCCCTACATTTTGGATAACTGCTTTGCCTTTGAGGCATATCATAATGTAGGCCCTAGCCTACACTTAGTGTCTTAGACTTCATGTTAGATTATACGTTGAATATACTCCTAAACCAGCGTTCAGAGTTCAGCACACTGAAAGATAATTATATGAATTTGTTCATAACAGGTGGAATGTTGTAAGATGTCTAATTGGTGATCAGATATACAGAACGAGAGCAATTATATTATGTTACTCAAATATATGATATTTGAGTTGACAGCCTTGACATGACATTACTTGACTTTATGGCACTTGGCATGACGTCACTTGACTTGAAGTTACTTGAATGACGTAACTTGCTTGACATTATGTATCTTGATTTTACATCACTTGACTTGATGGCACTTGACTTGGTGGCACTTGACTTGACGTCACTTGATCACTTAGTCAACTAACCTGACTCTACTTGACTTGACGTCTCTTCACTAAACATCACGACCTCAATTCACTTGAGATCACTTAATTCGACATCGCGTCCCATCACATGACTTTGATATTGAGATGATATTAAAATTTGCGCCTAAAAAAGCAGAATCTTTGTAATTATTGTATTTACTGTAGAACATTTCGTATAGTATTCGTAATTTATTTATTTGTTCCATCACACCCCCAACTAGAGATTCATTAACTTGCCAAAATAGGCAAGGTATTCTTTTTTACTTGCCAAAACGGGCAAGGTATATGAACTTGAAATCACGCTTGACGTCATTTGACGACAAACCTGACCTGACTACTGGTCAACTAACCTGACCTCACCTCACATGACATGACATCACTTGACTCAACATATTACATTAGTGTACCCGATTACCAATTTCATTCCCTTGTCACCAATCTCAGTACTTGGTTACGAATTGTGTGTATCAGTTACAAATTGCCACTCAGATACATATTAGTGCAAACGTTACCAACTTCATCCCCATGTTACTAATTTCCGTCTCAGATTACTAATTTCAGTATTGGTTACGAATTTATCTTTCAGGTTACAAATTGTAGTTCCCGTGGTTACTAATTTGAGTATCAAGTTACAAATTGCCACCCAGTTCCATATTAGTGCACCCAGTTACTAATTTCAGTCTCCGGTTACTAATTTCAGAACTTGGTTACTGAATTTCCGGAAAAGTATACTTCACCCGTATTTACAATTACGAACAAAACAGGCAACAAGACACCGAACCATTTGAACACAACTAAAAGACGGAATCACCTTGTTTCTAGTGTTTACTCTACTTGCATTTTCCTGTGTTTTCAGAATGCGTATAAACTGGTAAAATGTATAGCAGGAGGTATTCAATTGTGAAAGAGTTAAAATTGAAAATGTATTAATTTATGAAATTGTGTTCAATATAAAGGACGGTAATAACGAAATTGACAAAAGGAAATACAAAGTCACAATCAAGATTAATAACAGAACAGTTCATATAACAAAATGTTTAATAACAAACACATCGAAAAACACAGCTTGCTAACACATTTACTAATATGTCCTGATGTTGTGCCAATTTATAACTAAAATTGTAGGTCACTGACAGACAGACAGACGGACGAACTGACAAACAATATACTACATCTATGACCAATTATACTTAAACCCTAAAATACTTTTCCAATTATACAATTT
The DNA here is from genome assembly GCA_032718475.1 of Nemertoderma westbladi. Lineage (NCBI taxonomy): Eukaryota > Metazoa > Xenacoelomorpha > Nemertodermatida > Nemertodermatidae > Nemertoderma > Nemertoderma westbladi. The sequence continues at coordinate 41,989 of JAUCBJ010008332.1, read as the reverse complement.
AAATAACATTGACGGCGGTAAAAATAAAAGTTAAATATCTTATTTCCGAACTATTTGTTTTTTCTTGCAATATAAAGGATCTCGGGTGATATTTGTTGGTATGAGTTCGCGTAATTATCACATCAACAAGGCCGAGTTTCAAGCCAATGCAACTCAATCAACGATTTCCTAAGCCAATGATATGAATGATATGACTCAGCTACCTTTAGGGGAAGTGAGCGAAGATGATGATGATATGAGTTTCTACGGTAAACTGAACTGGACAGCAGAGCCGTTTATAGGGTTACTGACAGCCCAGGTGAAATGAATGGCTATATTGGAAATGTTGAAGAGAATAATTGGCAAAGAGAGACACGGCTAGATAGAGATAATGTATGATTATTGTGACTATAATGAATACTTAAAGGCATTTAAATTTTTTTAAAGGCACATTATGATCCATGTATTTACCAAACTGGAATTCAAAGTTAATTTTACCGCCGTTTAGAGTAACATAGATAATTAAAGATCCAAGTCAGTTCAGATGATCATTAATGAAATAGCAGTTGTATGAAATCGTTTGCTCGTGAACGACACATAAAATATTAATCCACTCCCCTCAACAACAAAACTACCCCCCCCCCCCCCCCCCCCCCCTCCTCCTCCTTCTCCCCCAGAACAAATTTAAACATCAAATGTAACATAATTAATAGTTACGTTATTATATATATAGTTAATAATTAAGTTAATTTGTTGGATCGGATCTTTCTTCCCCACACCTACGATGGTGGCAGGTAGGACTGAGGGGATTGGAGTGGGAAATTATCTAAGGCGACATCGAGTATATACGTTTAGCGGAGATTTGGACCACAGCGTCGACATTGCGGCTGATCGTGTTGATGATACATCGGATAACGCCGGACTGGTGCTCGAATGGAAATCCACCGCTCCTAAAGAATAAACAACCTTCACTGATATATGTTTCCTATTGTTTCGGAGACATAGGGACAAACAGACCGACAGTAAAACGGACAGACAGCCATATCTTGAGAAGCATGAAGCATATCCAATTATTGAATAGCATTACTTTCAGATTCATAAGGCCACAGGTTCTTGAGATATGGAGTATTAATTTCAAAGCCTAATTCCAAGGCTTTGATAGATAGGCTAAGACCCCAAGATCCCTTCCTATAATAAATGTATAATGACAAACACCTCGAAAAATACAGCTTGCCAACACATTGTTACTATCAATAATAAAAAATCAGGGGCTAATAAAATGGCAGCTGGCTTTGAAATTAATACTCCATATCTCAAGAACCTGTGGCCTAGTGGTTGTTGTCTCGGCTTCTACCTCGAGGTCCAAGGTTCGAATCCGATACCACGCTGATGAGACCCAGTAAGGTCGAAACGCGTACGTGGTTTGGAGAGATATGAGATATTAATTTCAAGAAAAAATTACGCGATTCCTAAATTTGTACACTACCCGGTTAAAAAGTACGCATGTGATGGGATTAGTCATACAATTGCGCCAATAAAAGATATGTTATTTTCGGTTAAATAAACTTATCATTCGAGGCTAAGACCCCTAGATCCCTTCCTATAATAAATGTACATATAGTTAGATAGTTACATATAGTTAGATAGTTACAAATAGTTACATATAGTTAGATAGTTACATACAGTTAGATAGTTACATACAGTTAGATAGTTACAAATAGTTAGATAGTTACATACAGGCCATGACGTCATGTCATCCGTAGTCCGCTGGAATGGACGGGCGGCATACCGACTAAGTGGGCGGTGTGGGAATGTACGTCGGGGACCATAACCCAGTAGACTGTTAGGCCCCCAACATCGCCATAGTGGCACTCCCCGGTGGCAGAACCAAGACGAAGGACCTCCTTGACGTCACTGGCAGCCTTCCTCTTCATTCTGCTGGTGGGGTTGCCACCAACAGCAAAGTCGGGGAACGCAACAACTTTCTTGATTGCTATCTCCGACTTACATTCCCCCTTCATCGTATTATTCCTTACGCCGGCCTAAGGAATGCAATGCAAACATAATGAATTAAACTAAGTTGACTCAATAATAAAAATAAAATTACTATCTATTATATCAAAAAAGAATGAACAATGCATTGCGTGAGTCGAGTAGGCTATATTATTATAAATTATTAAAATTTGAGAATAATATTCAAGGATGTGTTTAAATCAATCACAGTGAGCAGTATTCATTGAGGTTTGTATAGCAAACCACTCTGTACCGTACACGTGTATCGTGTCCGTGTATCTGGTACATGTATTGTATATCACCTAATCACCATAAATATATGTGTCATAGGCCTACAAAGTAAGATTTAGTAGAAACATTTTACCGGTACTAATAAATAGTACTACTAATAGTTCGTAGAGCTCTAGAACAAAGAACACTATATAATAATAAAGTTCACATACATTTCCGTGGTAGTCCTTTGCAAATATGCAAAATCGTCGTTGGCGAGCCACACTGACGAACGGTATGCCGACGTCAGGAACTCCGCCCATTCCACTTGTCATCCAGCATCCAGTGCGTGTATGGCGCACCGACGAACACACCCGGATCCGGGTCCCAGAATTGGGATAACGGGACCGACGTGGTACGCACGGTGTACTGGAAGCCACCAGCTTCCTCAAACGCCGAAATTACGGCCTCAACATGGTCCTTGGAGGCGCAAGGGCAACCCGATCCAGACATAATTAATAATTAATTAATTAATAATATAGGCTGAAATATTACGAGTAGGGCCTACAGCTGTACCGGTACAGGAATTAGCAGTATAGACGAATTAGAATATAGAAGAATTAGCAAATGAGTTAGGCCCCTAAATATTGCTAATGTCTGAATGTCAGAATACATGAACAACAGAATAGGCATATCAGCTCAGCATATGGGCTAAAAGAGGAGTCAACGGCAGAATGGTTACCGGTAATTAAAAGACTAAAAAAACGACTACCGGCTAACCGGTAGCGCGGTAGGCTATAAATCTGAAATAAATTGATGACTGACTACAGGTACCGGCAGACCGGTACTGCAGTACTGCGGTAGGCCTACCAGTTCCGGTACGATCTATATCAGTATATCTATCTGCTGATCTGATACGCAAGTTCCGTTCGGATGGTGGCTGCAGCACCCTGGCACCCGTACATGCAGGCTAAGCATCGCGCTCGCATCTGCAAATATACCTGTATACTAGCAGACTCACTTACTTCATGTTGTAGGCCTAATTCAGTACGGTAATTGGTAATTGTGTAATCAAATCAAACCTACCGGTAGTACTACATACTACTGCTGTCGAATGAACAAAGAATCAGCTGATTTATGTTAAGTAGGCGGAGCTAGTTTACATGGCAACATCCAATGGATGAAGCCCTAGTGCCTATTGAAGATGTCAAGTCTGTGGAGTGAATTTAGCATCTACCATTTATCCCAATCCATAAATTTCTGTCACAGGTAGTCTAAGGATGCTCCATTATACAAAATGAGTTTTCCATCCTGATAACTCTGTTTAATTACACAATGTTTATAATAATAACTTCACCTAGATCCATATTCCATAAGCATCAAACAGTCTTCCAATGTAATAAATCTGCCCAATAACTCATTGAACCAGAAGGACGCCCCTGGCTGACAACATAAACCAAAGCTAAAGTAAACACTATCTCTCCTTCATAGTCTATGTCTTCAATATACTACCCAGAGACAGTCAGTAGTCCCAGGCTATACAAAATTAGTTACCTCGGAGCCAGCAGCTGCTGCAGAGTGTTGTATAACACAAATCCATTTACTATAACATTGCCTTTCTTTTCATTTCTTTGTTACATTCTCTCTTTTTGTGTAGTATCACGACACTTTAGTTCACAACTAATTTATTGCAGATAGATTATATAACATTAAGTAATTAATATAATCAGATGGGGGGGGGGGGATAGATAGGAATAACATACAATAGGGATGAATACAGTATAATTAAAAACAAACCAAGACTATACAATATCCACAAGACTTGATTGAAGCAGCCCCCCCCCCCCCCTCCCCACCCACCACTAAGCAGTCACATCAAACCACCTGAATTATTGCAGGAGTGAAAAGTATCAAATTGTCCTAATCCAAATCAACTTGAGAGAGACAAGAGCAACGTTTATTTATTTATTTTTCAGATACATCGCCAACACTTTCTTATTTATGCTCATATTAAGTATACCGTAAAAACTCAACCCAGTGGTCCCCTACTGTAAGAAATGTACACGTTCGTGGGGCCTTCGCGCAGCACGAGGCCCAGTTATTAGATACAAATTAAAATTGAGCGACTGTATCACAAAATCAGGTTTTGAGAAATTTACCCACACCACCAATCAATCAAAGAAAGGGGGACAGTACGTGTTCACCCCTTTTAATCTCTCCCCCCCCCCCCCCCCCCACCCTTCCCAACCACCAATACATAACCGCGACATCTACCACCCACGGAAGGGTAGCACGAACTTATTTCCAATCGCACGTTAAATATGCAAAGCCAGGTGGTTTATAGGAATATAATAAACGCAGTACTCGTTTTCATTATAAGCCTCTTTGCGTTCGTCCTGATTTGTATTTAAATATATTTCTTAAACGCAGGCTAGGACGATCTTTATAATAATAATAACTAGGGATGCGATCAATATGTGAAGCCAGGTGGTTTATATTATAATTTAGTCAACGCAGTACTCGTCTTCATTACATGCCTCGTTGCGCTCGTCGCCTGTCCTGTTTTGTCATAAAATATTTTTCCTAAACGCAGACTGACGATCTTTATACAGTTATAACTATGCGAAGTTTCGAAACTGTGCGAGTAACTGTTGATACATCTATGTGGAGATGTGTGATATGTGGAGATATGTGATACAACGCCAACGCATCTTATGCCGATGTAGTAATATGGGTATTGAAATAATATTAAATCAATGTACACTCTTAAAGCTGCAGCGAAAAAATGTAGCTAATTTCCTAGGTTACATATAAAATAATAATATTATTTTTTAATTTTACTACTTTGCAAAAATTCAATTAAAAAATAACCAGACATATACATTGTGGAATAAACTATTTCAGATAAACTTCAAATATTTAAATATTATATTATATTAAATATTTCAGATAAATTTCAAATAAACTATTTTACCTAGGTGAAAATGGTGTTTTTACCGTAATCAACTTAATTAACTAATTAACTGCTATTATCTTAGCTTCTCGAAGGCCACACGGAAATTCTACTTGGAAAATTTCTAAACTTTTGCCAAACAACATGTGTACCAAGTTTGGATAGATTTCATCAAAGATTGGCCTAGTTATTAACGTTTAAAATTGAACGCGACAGAACGACAGAACGACAGGTTGATTAATGGTACCACTACGCTAAGGCTCACTCACTTCGTGGCTCGCCCCACATACGCTAAATGTCAATATGTGCGCCGCCTTGTCGGATTCCGAGTGGCCCACACCCGCCCAGGTGTGCCCACTGCGGATCTTCCGTAGTAAACCAATTTGGTGAAATCAAACAGTCTATAATCGGTAAGAACGGTTCCACCTCAAACTGTTTGCTTGGACAGAATTCGGAATCTGGACAATCACCATCATAATACCTAGAAAAGAGTTTCGATGTAAAAGATAAATGAACAGATGGCTTAACAAAACGAGAACAAAAATAAGTATATATGTCTGTCAGTTTGTCCGTCTGTCCAGTGTCCATCTGTTAAAATAAAATGAAAGCATTCCACCTAGCTAGAAATTTTGTAATGGTGGTTGGTTATTCTGGTTGCTGATTTAATTTCTGATGTCAGTTTTCATGTTTTACGGCAACCTATGTTTGTATCTTGGTTTTTCTGTCTGTCCAGCGATCTGTCTGTCAAAGTAATAGGCAGACAGGCAGACGATTGTCTGATTTTTTTTCCCAAACTTCAGATTCTTTCTAAACGAATGACAAACCTTTTCCACACTTTGATGCAATTATTGGACAGTTAACTTAGTTACTTAATTCGTATAATAATTAGCGTTATTTCACTGTCACCTGGTCAACTGGTAAACGGATATTAGATGGCCATGACGCTCACAATAACATTCAAGGTAAGTGTTATAGCGCATTGAAAAGGTAAATAAATTTTTACTTTTATTTATTTCACTTTTTATGAAAATTCACTTTCACTTTTATGAAAAACCCAAAATCGACAATTACCGTTAGACGTTAACCTCATTTTTAACCTCAGACGAACCACATAAATATATAATTTTACTACTATAACATAGCAGCACTGTTTTACATATCTTGTATTACGTTTCTTTATTCTTCTGGTTATTCTCAGAGAATCCTCACTACATCGTTCTTGCCTTGGTGTTCAAACTTAGGAAATTGAGTTCGCAACTCTTCAACAAATTCGGTTAATGACTTCAGCAAAGAAACAGCTTGGTTTATATCCAGATAAGAGGATTGAAGAAGGGTGTTGGTAGACTGAAACCTTTCCAGAATTGTATGCCAGACTTCAGCCATTATTGATATTTCGAGTGATCCCATTTGATCAGCCAAACCCCTGGCTTCAGCCCAACAATCCGGCTTCTGGGCACTGTTATTAGAAATATCCGTAAGGGGGATCTAGGACACTTCCGCCCCGGACACTTTCCCCCCGCCCAAATAGGACACTTCCCCCCCGGACACTTGCCCCCCGGACACTTCCCCCCCAGTTAAAGTGTTGAAATTAATCTGGGTGCATTAAAGCAATAAACAAAAGTTAAAGATGGTTACAGGACAAGTTGTATCTAGACAAGTTTTTTCAAAATTATAAAAGAAACATTTTTATAGTCAAATTTTGTTTGTTTTTCTTTTAATTCCTTTAATTCTTTTAATTTCTTTTAATTGGGAGCTGCCGCCCCCAAACCCCCTTTTTTTTCTTGGGGGCTGCCGCCCCCAAACCCCCGCTTCTTTTATTGGGGTTATCGCCCCCAGACCCCGGCATTTCCCTGAGTGCCCGTGGTGAAAGACTTAAGACCACTTTGAAATATTTAATTCATGTTTGTATCATCAGATAATAAATTGACTAAGCCTAAAGGTCACATGGTCAGGCCTGAACCCTAATGGGAACTGTCATGTACAGACAGATGCTTTTGTAACCAATTGAGGGAATGTTTTTATTAAATTGTTATAATTGTTATTAAAAAATAGCAATTGTTATATTGAGTTTGTAATTAGAATTTAATTCATTTTTTATATTGATTATATTTTGTTTGTTAAGTTGGGAAGCAATATTTGGTTTTTAATGTTAATTAACAAATTAAGATTTGTTTATACCAATGGGAAGCTGGACGTGCAACAATTCCAATTGGGGATGTTCATAAAGTACGCCAGCAAGCTCACACCCCCCTCCCCACCACTTTCACATTATTAAATTTGTAATACCCCTAAACAACACAACACCCCCCCCCCCTCCCCGCATATTTATACCCCCCCCCCCCCCCGTATTTATAAAAGAACAGTAATAATAATAATCGATTAATATCATTAATACACATTAATATCGAACAAATTATCATTGTCGAGTAATGTTTGATTTGAACTCATACTCTCCAACCATAGTTTGGAGGGTGTTTGACAGCCCATTGTGGACAAAGAGTGATTATTTATTTGATCCCTTAGCTGATTTAATGATTCTGTAATCCGCGGGGTATAGATATAATATGGGCAAATAAATCTCATTCATTTAAACTATCTAGGTCGGAGTCTTCCTCTAATTGCCAAAATATAAGTTTATAGTGTTGTAGAACCACTTTGTTAACTTCCAACCACAGACGCTCAATCCTTTGATTATGGACACTCTGACCAGCTACAAAGCTCACCCTCCCCAAACCACAGTTTAATAACATACAACTTGCAATATCGAAATTTTCGACACCTCGGTCACCTCTCGTGCGACTCGGCTAACCATATAATTCCACACCCTCTAAGAAATATTTCAACGCTGTTGTTGCTTTGTTATCATGGGACATTTGAGGGAGGTTACAAGTCGACTGTATCCATCTATCACGCCATGGACAACAAATCTCCAATTAATTAATTTGTGATCAGTATTGATATGCCACAATAAGTTTGCCTTTTTTACATTATTATAGATTCGACACTTAATTGCTTTATGACCACGAAGCGCATGACCAAGGGGATCTACAAACAATATGCATTGGTGCAATCTCGATTTAGGTATCATTATTCCATGACTTCTTAATGCGCCATTTAAATAAATTTGCAAGCAACAATTACTTCTGGTATTCCATAAGCTCTTAGGATTTCAACCATTTTACCTCTATGGATGGAGTCGAATGCCTTCTTGAAGTTCACAAAAGTCATGACTGCGGGGAGATTCTTTGACTTAATCCCTCTTCAATCAGTCTCCGTAGTGCAAGTATCTGAGCTATTGTTGATCTACTTGGTCGAAAGCCGTTTTGGCTCTTATGCAGTAGTTTCTCTATGTGAGGCCTAATACTATATATAATCATTTTATTGTATATTTTGGCAGCAACCACAAGCAGACAGATCCCACGATAGTTTGTTGGTATGCCGAGGTCTCCTTTCTTGGGGAGAGGCTTTAGTTGACCTTTAGTCCAAATTGGTGGTGGCTTTTCCCCTTTTAACATCCAGTTGCAAACATTCAATAATGATCTGTTTACCACTTAGCACTCCGGTTTTCCATACCTACGCTGGTATTTCATCTAATTGTTTTTATTATTGGACATGCTTTTAATGCTTCTTTGGAGTTTGGCAGGTGTGAAGTCCCCTGTTTCTATAGGTAGTGTCTTGTCATATATTTTCATTGTAGGGCTGACCTCGATGTTTGGTGGCTGCCCAAGCAACTTGCTGAAGTGATTTTTCCACTTCCCAACAGGTTCTTCAGGACTATTGGCATTGAGGCGCCCCTTTGCACAACTTTTCCGACCAAATACCTCATTTACAGTTTGCCAGGTAAGTCTTGATTGTTGCTGTATGTGAGCAGTTGTAATTGCTTCAGTTTTATCCTGTATGTACTTTTCCTGAATGATGTTGTAGGCCAATTTAAGATCATCCTTAGCTTTCTCAACCTTGTTAATGTTTTCGGTTGTTGGATGGTCGGTTTTAACTTTGTAGGCTATCTTAAGATCTTCTCTCTTACAAGTAACCTCAGAGTTTTGCCATGGCACATACTGTTTTCGTTTGGGTTTCTGGGGGATATGCCTCTTAGCTGATTCCTTGTGGGCTGTTATTATATTCTGGTATATTGAATCGATGGATTGGTCTTCATCCATTGACTTAAGTGCTTCAAAGCGGTTTTGAACTTCTACTGTGTAAGCATCCTTTACAGCAATGTCAGTTCTGAGTTTCTCCCAGTCATAGTTGATTTGCTTGCTTGTCCCGGGTGTGCTGGCTCTCAAACTGAGTCTGATCTCTGTAGTCACAATTCTGTGGTCCGAACCAATTAGGTTGAACGAGCTGTATGCCTCGCAGTAGATCATGCTACTTCTCCACTTTTTGTTTATAAGGATGTAATCCAGTTGTGCTTTGGTTCCATTAGGGTATTGAAAGGTCCATAGCTTCCCCTTACTCTTTTCGAATGTGTTGTTTGTTGGTATCAATTCACATTCTTCCATTAGGTCTAAAAGTAAGTACCCATTTCTGTTAGAACTGGTGTTATAGGTGTAACCCTTGATGTCTTCTGGGCCAATTTGCGCATTCAGGTCACCAACAATGAATTTAACATTGTGTTTCGGAATGTCCTTTATAAGTCCAGTCAGTTCTTCATAAAATTTGACTGCTTGTTCTGGCTCTGCGGCGTTGGTTGGACTGTGGCAACATATAACTGTTGCCTTGGGATTCCCATCAAATGTTGTGATAATAACCCTGGAATTTATAGATTCGATGTTGTGTAGAATCTTAAGTGCAAATGGGCTTAGCAGAATTCCTACTCCACCAATTGATGCATTGGCCGAGTTTCTTACTGCTGAGCTTGTTACTAACGTCCACCCATTTCCAATGTCATTGTACTTCATGGTAGTGTCTTCATGACAAATCCGATGTTCTTGGATGCAGATGATGTCGATGTTATATTCCATTGCCAGAGCGACCATGTCACCCTGTTTGGTATGTGCTTTCAGCATGCGTGCGTTCATTGTAGCAATCTTTAGTATCTTTTTACATTTCAACAGGTTGGTTCTTCTTTCTTCTCTGTCTTCTGTTCCAGTAGCCAATTTATCGACCTCAGCCTGGTGTACCACTGAGGGACGCGGTCCTTGTTGACCCGGGCGACTGAGCTGACTGAGCCGGTATTTCTCCTGGAGGGTTCTCATACTCATATCTTTCAGTTACGGGACTAAACTGCTTGTGGTCGCAACTCCTACAAGCGTCTATACAATACAGCAATACTGCAAAACAGTGTTCTATATACTAATACCGTATGATAATTGGTTCGTATTGAATTGAATCGTAATTCTATATACTGATAGCCTGAGAGAACAGCAGTAGAGAAACCGGTGGCATGGAACCTAACTGTAAATTTCTGGAGGATATAAAAAGTCAAAAAAAAACTAATACCGGTACTGATAGCCTGAAAGAACAGCAGTAGAGAAACCAGTAGCATGGAACCTAACAGTAAATTTCTGGAGGATATAAAAAGTAAAAAAAAAACTAATACCGGTACTGATAGCCTGAAAGAACAGCAGTAGAGAAACCGGTAGCATGGATCCTAACGGTAAATATCTGGAGGACATAAAAAGTAAAAAAAAAACTAATACCGGTACTGATAGCCTGAGAGAACAGCAGTAGAGAAACCAGTAGCATGGAACCTAGCTGTAAATTTCTGGAGGACATAAAAAGTAAAAAAAAAAGGACATCATGAGTGATTTAAACAGACAATAAAAATTATTGCATTTCACAAATCAATTGCATTCATCCTGTACCAGTATGCCAATTTGCCCTGATCCGGTACTGTCTGACAGTAGCGCTACCAGAGTTTGTTAGTAGGTTGTAGTCTAATCTATCGTTTTTGCCCAGTTCTATATTTAATTTGCAGTTTAGTATGTCGTTAATAATAATATTATATGTAATACAATAATAATACAATAATTGTACTATAGCTATTTAAGACATCGAATTGCGTGCTGCTAATTTTCTCAGGGTAATTTATTAATTAGGGTAAGGGTAGCATTTGTCTTTCTTTGTAGAGACCACAGATATGTCTGCAATTCTCCAGTGCCACTAGAGAGTGAAATGTCTGAAAGTAAACATATTATCCCATTTTGTTGTTTATAATAATCCCTTTGAGCTGATACTTTCAAGGCGTCCTCCAAGGAGACACACTTGCACCATTCTTGTTCATTATTGTGGTTGACTATGTTCTACGCATGTCCTTAGATCATCATAATGATGATGGGGTGATGATAACTCCACCTACTGGCTCCAGAAGTCGAGGAAATCCTGCCAAGTACCTAACTGATCTAGACTTTGCTGATGACTTAGGAGTACTCTCAGAATCATTAGAGGGAGCCCAGCGGCTCCTCAGCTCATTAGAACATGCTGCTTCTAGTGTTGGTCTTTTTATTAACTCCAGAAAGACAAAAATTCTGACAGTTAACTTTGAAAGTCCTCAGCAAGTCTCTGATCGGATGAGCATAAGCTCAAAGGATGGTATGCTTGAGCATGTGGACGACTCTGTTACCTGGGATCATGGATCCGGAAGTCAGGTGAGGACCTTCGAATACGTAAGGGAAAGGCATGGGCAGCCTTGAATAGGCTTTCCAGGATTTGGAAGTCACCTAGAATTAATCGGAAACTTAAGGTCCGATTATTCAGAGCAGCAGTAGTTCCAGTACTCCTCTACGGGAGTCCATGCTGGGCTCTAACTGCTGAGGACACCAAATCTCTGGATGGCACATTCACAAGAATGCTACGCCGGGTACATTGTGTCAAGTACAATGCACACATCTCCAACAGACACTATATAACATTGGAGGTGTCTCATTGGTTCCCCCAAGCTTGACACTAGAACAAAATCGCCTCCGCTTTGCAGGACATTGCTTTCGCCGTGAGGACCAGCCAGTGCATAATCTTGTACTTTGGCAGCCTCATGGAGTGAATAAGCATGGTGGACAGCCCATGACTTTCTTGAGACGCATCTTAAAGGACACTGGCCTTAAAGATGCGGATGATCTAGCAAATGTCATGGGTGATAGGGAGTTGTGGCGGTGCAATTTTGTTGACAAGCGGCATAGCATTCTTAAAAATGCAGCTGCAATGCAGCATGCCGATCCTAGTAGTTGCAGTTATCGACTACACTAAAATATATCGTATATACGTATTTACAGAGACACTGAAACCTCTGTGTCTGCATTTCCCTAGACTGGCGCTAGAGGGAGAAATGTCTGAAGTGAACACGTTATCCCATTTCGTTGTTTATTAATCTTATCGAGCTGATACTTAGCAGATATCTACTCAATCATCCGCTTGCTTATAGAGAGACGTGGAGCCATCGGAATGTAGTAGTCACTACTTCAAGGTTATGTATGATACGAAATGTACGAAACTGCTTTATATACCATTCCAACGTCACACAAAGTTATTGGATTAAATCCCTGCTACTGAAATCATAGTCTGGGAGATTGAGGGATGTCTCAGTGGATGTAAGGAGTTATTCCCATGAATACCGGAATGCATCATAGGCCTATCTATCTAATTATTAATCAGCTAAATACTTTCAGCGTATTAATTTCTACATAAGAGCGATTGGCAGAATCCTTTGAATGTCAAGGTGGTTTCCTGAAAATTTATATATAAATTAGTACATTAGATAATTACAATATTCCGCAGATAGAATTTGTGTCTCTGATTATATGTAGGCTTTTGTAAATAATTAAACAGAAAGTAGATAACATACAGCAATTGATGATAGATATACGTACATTCAGTAGCTTTATGAATGGGAGAATCTTTTAGGCTCGTTAAGCCAAGGAATGCCTGTTCGCCACCATGGGTGATCTTCCACAGTAAACCCTTCAGTAGCTTTATACATTTCACAATAGAGTAAGCGAAATAAAATTTCACACTTCCAATTATCATGAAAATCGGCTGAGAATAATCTAAAGAATAAATTAGGGTAGTGATTGTACTGCGCTAACCAAAGATGCACCACATCATTAGGTTAGGTGGGTGAGTGAGGTTTGGTTCAGATTTACATACTATGTGGATAAATTATGCAACATTCTTAATGGTGATTGCAGTATCCATTGCCGGATTCAAAAAAACAATTTATGCATATTTTTAATATGTCTCAGAAATTTCGTCTAGACTGAAGTCGTTAAAATGGCAAGAAAAACACTGATCATGCAGAACAAGATAGACAAGATAATTATTCATTTTGCAACTAACTACATTATTCAGAAGAAAAACAACTGAAGCTACATTGAAACAAGCAATTTGCTTGAAATATTTCCTAATTGGCTGATACTATAGCAACTAATATCACATGATATAATAACACTACCAATAACATTAAAGGTGAAAGCAGTTTTCCTACTTCTTAAAGTATATAATTCTCTAAAATCGAATTGCTTCTAATTTTGATCAGATTATCGTGATCTGTTTTCCTACACCAAAATCTGATTGATAATAATTTAGTGTTGTACAGGTTGCACTCCTTTAACCAGCTTAACTCTTTCCAAGTCTTTAAGATATTGGGCCGCCCCTGTCCTGAAACATCGCATTACCTGATGGAGGTCTGAGGCAGACCCCATGATGCCACCAAAGAGCCCGGATCTCTAGGATCTCACCACTTCCTCCTGCGAGGATGTTGTCAAATTTATCTTAACTCTTTGTGCTCAATTATATCTAATTTAATGATTTCGAATTATAGTACATGAAGATGACTCACGATTTGACAGCAATGAAATGTGAACACTCCATGATTTGCAAATACCATGTTATAATTAGGATTGTTTGCTCTGCAGCACACTGTAAACCATCAACATAAATTAAACAAATGAAAGGTTGGTTATGTGTAACTAATAACTATTATTGATATTGAACTTACTGTAAGGATGCACCAACGAAAAAATATAGTATTATCAGTAGGAGAAATATGTTGCAATTTATAAAATATACCATACATTCTACTAATTTATTAACCCTATTAATACCGACCCGGGCCTAACAGAAGCAATGGATCTTCTGCCATGAATGTTGGCAGCTAATAAGCATGAGAGAAACTGTAGCAAACAGTTTACATTACATTACTACTTTGAATACCCCTATAGCTGTTGAAGATTTCTGCTATCTGATGTCATTGATAAGTATCATGCAGGATACTGCAGTTATGCTAAGTAATTTTCATTTCTATAATTAAATTACTCTTATTAGGCTGCACTCCTCTCCTAGGCGTATTATTTCTTGAAATATAAAAAAAAGTATTATTGTACTAAAACGTATTAAAAATGTAGTATTATTATTAATTAAATCTTATCACTATCTCTGCTTATTTCCTTTGACAACAAAGTCCTACGAATGTTGATTAATGAAATGAAGCCCTCAAAGCCACAGACTTGATTCTTGGGAATATTATATGATTACCATCATTTGAATGGTTTGAAAACAACCTTGATTATTTAATTATATACGACATTGGTGACATTTGGGTAGGGTATTCATTAGTAGTTTATTATATAGCATGGTCAGCATTCTGATAGAAGGCTATTTTGAAAGAAAAAAGTACTAAAAAGATTTAGTTATGTTTTAGTTTTAATTATGTTTAACAATTATGTATTTTCAACAGACTGATGCGAATCTAATGGCCAACTAATAATTACTAGCAGATATAATGTTAGCAGTAATTCCTAACTATAAAAAGATAATAAAGATTTGACAAGAACTTTAAATAGTTCTACTAGTGATTGGAGGTGGAGGTATGAACGATTCAACAAGTATTTACAAATAGTATTAATTATTATTCATTAGACCAACTCTACTACTGACATAAACGGAATTTAATGTAGTTGTTATGGAATCAGCAGCTATAAGCAGAAATCCCGCTGCTTAAATAAATCACTGCAGTTGCCTGGCGGATCACACTTTTTACAACTGAGTTATATGATGAGGGTTTGTACAAGCAAGGTGGTCATCCAAAAACTTCCTTTCTCCATCTACAATAACCTTGTTTACTTCACCAAACTTGGAGGACTGTGTGTATATGGCTCACCCTGTAATTTGGGGTGATTTTGATTCTTGGCTGTCGTCATGATGGCATATCCGCATGGATGGCGAATAATTAATTAGGTCCATTTTCCAGTATTTCAGAATAATGGCAATTGATTAATATAGCAGGGATACTGGAAAAGGCAGTACACACATTTTTAAGTAAATTTTAATATCAAATATGGTAGAATACAAAACAGATTCCCGTCAGGGCAGGTCCCCAGATCCTGCTACCACTATGACAGTAATGTGGTACTACCTGTACCTGTCAGCCCAGTAGGGCAGGCCCGATAAGCATAGCCTATTCATTATTTAGTTGATCAAGAGTGGGGAGGAGAGTCGGGGGGAGTGATCATTGAGGGCTATAGCGTCTAGGGTACCATTGAAGGCAAAGGCTTGATAGGCATCTACAATAGAGATGATACACGCCCCGCTCTGTTTATACTGGATGCTCCCCTACCAGTGTTAGGTAACCTAGCACAGGAGGCACACTTGGTTCAGGGTGTAACAAAATGACCCCTACAGTCAGCACCAGGTCTGTAGGCCATGGATAGGCGGAAGGTAATCAACCAGCGGTTAGACATGCTGACAGGGTCGGTGGAAGGTAATCAACCAACGGCGACCTACTGCAAAGACGCTTGTAGGAGTGGCGACCACAAGCGGTTTACTCTCACAACTGGAAGATATTGTCCGAGTTCGCTCGACCTAGTAGAAGTAGTAAAATGTAGAACAAAGACCAAAGACCCAAGACCTGTACAAAACAAAGACCCCCCCCCCCCCATGTACAAAACAAAGACCCCCTATGTACAAGACCCCTACAGCAATGCAGGTCGTGTATGTTTGGTAATTATTATGTATGCATGATAATCAAAAGGCGCATATGTTTGCTTTTAATCCCTAATACTCTTGAATAGTAATAAATGAAAAATAACTTAGAACTTGGTCGTATTCAAGTTTCAATAAATTGGCCGTTATCCATTGGTTGTTCCATTCATCTCTCTGCCACTGGATGGTGATAAATTTACAATCAGTGCTGGGTTTCTCATTCTAAGGGACCATTGACACTGGACAAGCTTCGACTTTCCGACTGACCTTCAGTTACTAAAAATTAACACACCTTCATTTAACATGTACGCGTTTAATAACACTTAATTAAATTAGATTGTGCATGGTGGTGGGTTTGCTCATATATTATGATCAATAAACCTTGACACTGGACAAAATGTGTCGTGCAGTCATGAATCTTGAGTACAGTCTGAGTATCACCAATCAAAACAAAATAGAAAGATTTTCCATTTATAATATTAACAGATTAAACTGTATGTGCCCTACTCAAATTTCATTGGATATACTCAAGTGTTGTGACTATACATGACTCATTCTTATCCAGTGGGAATGGTCCTTTAAGAGACAATCATTTAGCCCTCCAATGTACATTGTACACGTGCTAAAAGTGCCATTTCCACCACCTGGGGTCGTTTTTGACTCCATTCAGTTGAATGTGATTTTTCCACCAATATATGGTAGATCTACAGTTTCTTCATGTCTTTATTTTGTTACACTCCCCAAAAAAGTGTTCCATGCCAAATTGTATGTAATTAAACAATGTCTAGAGGGTCCACACTCACACTAAGCACATGGCCAGTTCCCACCCTTGGTGCAAGTGAGTCATATTCCCCATTTTTGTGATGATTAACTTCTAGTATTCCTACTGCATTGATATTATGCTCATTAGAACAGCAATAACCGATTTAGTTGATGTAGGCACCTTCAAAACAAGCATAGATCGAATAGCTTTTGAGATATTGCAGGAAAGGTGAAGTCTGGCACAAGTCAACATTAGCGCCTTGATGCGATATTGACAAATACACTAAAAATGATACTTCTCATTATCTCAAGGCAGCCAGAATTTACACATACCATAACTGCAACGATCAATTTAGGTATTGTTGACACTCTAAAAATATTAGTTGAATGATTAGTTCTCGAGTTTTGTACAAAATGTCAAGGCTAGGTCCACCAATTTTTATATCAAATAGCTAAACTAAACAAATATTCGTGGTATTTTATAGAATTGCATGTGCAAGGAAGGTACTGTCAAGATCAGAACCCCCCCCCCCCCCCCACATACAACTATTGAAGAAAAAATTAGAGATTTAGGTCAATGGGGTCGTTTTTGACCCCAGGTGTTCATAGGAGGGTTAGAAAAACATATAGTATAAGAAGATAAACAACACATTCTCTAATAATAATCAACTAAACTAATTACTAAAACAAATTACTAAAAAAACAAATTTTATAACTTTTTACTTGATTAACTTTTTACATACCGGTATGACGGGAACGAAGGGAAACGTTTCTCCAAAGAAAATTATATATGCCCAGTATTTTGTATAAATTATATTCTTAAAGAAACGGTTCCATTCGTTCACGCTGTATGAAAAAAAGTTCGTCCCTTTGAATTAGTCTCGATTTTTGGTTTTGAATCTCTCAGTTATTTACCTTTTTTTTATAGTTTAAGAGTTTGGAATGGAAAATGAGTACCGGTATATATTATTAATTTAATAAATCGAGATATTCAAAAACAAACTAATTCAAAGGGAAACCCAGTAGGGGTCTTTGTTTTGTATATGGGGGGATCTTTATTTTGTACATGGGGGGTCTTTGTTTTGTACATGGGAAGGTCTTTGTTTCGTACATGGGGGGGGGGGGTCTTTATTTTGTACATGGTGGGGGTCTTTGTTTCGTACATGGGAAGGTCTTTGTTTCGTACATGGGAAGGTCTTTGTTTTGTTCATGAGGGGGTCTTTGTTTTGTACAGGTCTTGGGTCTTTGGTCTTGGGTGTTTGGTCTCTGTTTTGTACTCTACCAATCAACACATATACACTATACAGGGCATTGACAATAATTTCGTAGCAATTTCATGTGGAATCTTCTGGACTATAAACCTGTATATAAAGTATCCTCTCTGTCCATAAATATGTCAACCACTGCATAAAAAACGCAGTGTTAGGAAATTTATATTTCTATATGTAATATTTTTATTGATTAATAATATTTTATAAATTTGATTAAGAACTAATATTCTTTTAGATGGATTGCACTGTTCTAAACAACGATATGCATAAAGTCTTTGTCAGAATAACTGGGAAGTATGGAGAATGGGAATGCGTCGAATTAATCATTAATAACACAAATATGATTATTCAGAGTGAATATAATTGGCCACTGCCTCCACTGAAAATCGTTCTAATTGCTGCATTCGCATTGCTCTTTCTCATTGGAATATGTTGTAAGTATTAATTTATTTTTTTAGCCCTAAAATAATAATAACTATCTTCATTCCATAATTTATACATTAACACTTAAATCAAACTCAACTCTACTTTGTAATGAAGTACAATAATGTACGGCATACGTTTTATTTACATGAATACTTTTTAAGTTCGCCATGCATTCTCAAAAAATTTCATTATTTGAAACTAGAAGCCGTTTATTTTACCATAACATGGTTGAGATTAATACGGTATACCTACCCTAACGCGTCATATAATTATATGATATCTGTAATAATATGGTATAGTAAAGTATACTATTTATGTAAGTGTCTACGTCTACAATAAATAATTAAAGTAGATCAAATTATTGCTTATATTTAAATGATAAAAATAAATTAAAAGGTTCAATAAAAGTGTAGGAATATAATTAAAAGTTGAGTAATTATTGTGATGGAATCAATGAGTTTAGGTGGTAAGCAAGCTTTAGCGTTGTATTAGAGGTATTCCTCAGTGAGTTGCAGTCCCAGACGTGTGAGACATCGTCGGCTGGTTTATGACACAAATCGCAGATGCAGGTTAGTGCTGGCCTCCAGCAGTTGCGGGACTGACATATATGGTGATGATAACCATTAGACAGGAGCTGGGCGGCCATGCGGCGCCGTTTTCCAGCAAGATTTGTGAGGGATATACGGCTCTGGTTGGGGTGGTCTACCGCCTCTAAGATGTTGGAAGTTGAGCTAAACTTACTCAAACCACACCACAGCTTCCAATAGAAGCCACGGACTTTAATAATGTGGTCTAGATTTGGATTCGTTGTATAACTGTTGGAGCTGAAGATCATACACCCATACGTTACTGAGGGTAGTATTACACAATCCCACAGTTTTTTAGCTGATTCGAGCGATAGTTGATGGAGATCGATTTTTGTCGCTAGCCTCATACATGAAGCGATCCCACGTTTTTGGAGGTATGAATAATGTCCTGACACGCCATTTTTAGTGCTAAGCACCACACCAAGGTAATTAAAATTATTCACCCACTCAATCGGCTGCCCCTTATACTGCAATGTATCGTGTTTAGATAACCGTCCCCCTCTGCGGAATTTTATGACTTTGGTCTTCCGGAGATTCACGGTTAGTCCATTGTTGTCACTATACTCGACTCGGATATTTCATTATTTAGTAATAATTACATGTCCTTGGACATGTAACAACATGTCCTGTGATATATTGTCGTTATTCAGGTACCTTTCTCCCCAAATTTTTCTAAAAATTAAAAAAATAGCTGAGATAAGAGCGTTCAAAAGTTTCATGGTTTTGCACCTGCACAAGCACATATTTTATTATATTTAATAAATATATCATATTCAGGACCATTATGTTAATACATGAATAGCTAAGTAATATTAATATGATTTAAAGCAGTATTGCATTTGTTGCCCAGCTATGCATGGGATTGTTAAACCAGCATAGCATTATTAATACACTCTGAATTTGAACATGACAATTGTGGACTGCATGATGGTTGATGGTGGCAAAATATTTTTGCTAAGCCAGCATACCATCTCAATATGCAGCTTCAATGCACAGGCTGACTATAGTCGTAGTAGTAGTTCGGGATAAAGAAAGTGTTCCAGAGGTATTTATTAATTGGAATAAAGCAGCCTCGTGCAGGTGCAAAACCATGAAACTTTCTAATGCTTATATCTCATATATTCTACGACTAAACTCAGAGTGTGTATTTGGAATCCTTGCATTTCCAGCTTTCTAACAGTACCAACAAATTACTATAATGTTGAAGAATAACTTCATTGCAACTGGTGCAATATGATTGGAAACACTTTTCAAAAAATGTAGCTAAATAATGAAAGCAAAAATAAAAATCTGACTCACCCACCCAGGAGTTATGTGAAACTATCTCTGTTTCAAATTTCATTCAATCATGCAATTCAAATTTCATGCCTGCATGTGGGGTGTGAGGGCGGGCAGGTACATGAAAAAAGACACTATATTCCAGGATATGGAAAGTATAAATATAGTAGCTCCAGTTCAGGGGGTATATATTATGTATATGTAAATATTTATGTTTTTGGAATTTTCATACCAAACATCATAATGGAATTTCATGAAATTCTTTTATATTGTTATCATTTTGGAATAAATGTACATACTTGAGAATGTTAGAACGTGTGTTGTTTTAAACTTTCCAGACATACACCAATTTCATAGCAGACCCTACATCCATAACTATTCAATTTCATTTGAGATTAACATTACATTTCTAGGTAACATTTTTGTTTTGGTAATTTTATCAAAGAGGCATCGCAGAGACAGAAGAAGTGCTTCTACTTATATCCTTATTCAGAATCTCAGCTTATGTGACATTATTTTCATATCATCATTACCTTTTCAAGGTTAAGTATTTATAATTACAATACAGTACATTCTGAAAAAAGTTTATAAAAGCAGCACTTTACTTGAAATCAGTACGAGTCGTTATACTCGCTAAGCGCAGCGAGGCAAGTCAAGTAAACGACACTTATAAGGATGGATTATTTTTGAGAACACCAGTACTGTACATAGGATCCAAATAATTTCGAGAATCTTGGGAAGTACATATTATTATACTGTAATAATATTTTTCTGATATAGAAATATTACTTGAGAAATTTATATTCTATTGAAAACTGTGGTATTAATTTTAATGTGGACTTACTAAACACGTGTTAACCATCCAACGATCTTGAATCATAATGAATTTCATTTTTTTAATGATAAAACAACTGCAGTGCCCATCTCATGCTGTTTCAAATTTTAATATAATTATTGATATATATAATATGTTCTACCTTAGCAATGGTATATACTATACCGGAGTGGATACTGGGAGGTTTCCTATGTAAGTCTGTACACTTTCTCATGCAGTTGGCAATGCTCACCTCTATATTCACATTGGTTCTCCTATCTATCGATAGGTAAGTTTAAAGTATTTAATAGTAAAATACATCATAAGTAAACAATTTGTTACGTATTAATTAAGTAGCTATCAAGTTATTAACAGAAACATAACTATGCATAATAACCTCTACAATTCACTACAAATTTGGTACCTAGGTGTTAATTGTATAAGTCAACCTATTAAATTGTATAAGTTGTTGCAAATTATTGCAATCTGTGTCTTAATCAGGTTCACAGAGCATGCATGGTCTGGCAGATGAGCCGCAACTAATGGTTGATCACATTACTACTACTATTGTCAGCATGTTGCACTGTAGCTGCATTCATTATATATATTACATAATATATATTATGAGTGGAAGGGTATACTGTGGAAGATCACTCATGGTGATCTCTTGGCATTCATTGGCTTAATAAAATGAAGAAAATAACGCCCCTGATGGCCATCAGGGGGGTTATTTTCTTCATGGGCATCCGGGTAGTTGGTGAGGTCTTTATTGAATTGAGATCCAAAGTATGCTGCAGTGTACCGGTAATGCATTTGAACCTGTTTTCGAGTGTGCTCCTCCACTGTAAGTTTCAGATCATCGATGATTATCTGGAGTTGACTAGGTTTATATTTCTTCACAGACGTAACATATTATATATATTATAATAAATATTATTAAATATATATTATTAAATTATATTAAATAGTATAGTTCAATTTACTTTGTAACTCTATATCGCTGTACGTTATCCAATGTACTGTAGGCTTACCATACTGTATACGATGTACCAATTTTACCAATAAACTTACGTATTACAGTATATGAGAAAAAAGTAGAACATTTTGTTTCTCAATATTCTATCAACCCTTTATTAACCTCGCTGAAGCTCGGTAAATAAAATGCCTCGAGAATAATGAAAAAAAGTTCTAATTTTTTTCCCATGTAATAAATAATTATTTATTCTTAAATTTTTACTTTTTCGCCCGAATTTAGACCAAAAGCTGGAGAAAACATTTAACTTTATTTCACTTGTAGTGTAGGCCTACCAGTAGGCCTACTGCATTTCCCGTTTAGTTTGCTAGTACCGGTACATTAAATTATTCCCCAATATGCTCTGTTCTGTAGGCCTACCGGTCAGGTAGGTTCTGTAGTTGTAAGGCAGTGATGTGATTGAGACCTTAAAGGAAGCTGTGGTACCGCTACATGTACTGTACGATGCATTCAGTCAGTCTACCTACACTCTGAACTGAAAACATACCAAAGGCCTACACTAGTCTTATTCTTACAACTTTCACTTTCACTCATGTTAGTAAAGGTACCAGTACCGTAAGCTAACTACTGTATTCACAACACGGCAAACAAGCATAAATATAATTTCAACATGCAGATACCGGAGTGTTGAAAAATAAATGTGTTATTTTTTCCCTTGTGGCAAGTCACAAGACTAGCCTCAGTAAACACCCTAACACTCGGGTCCCCAATGCGACAAGGTGAGCTGACTGCCTTGGCAGATAAGCTTTCTCTTAGCGCAGTGGGTGTTCAAGAGCACCGAATGCAGACTGGACAGACTGATGAGGTTCTGATTAAGGACATGGGGGGCGGTTGGCGACTCGCCCTCGCGTCAGCAGATGATAGTGGCAATGGTGGAATTGGTCTATTGATGAATCCAACTGCACATGCAGCATTGGACAAAATAGACCAAATCTCTAACCGCATCATCCGTTGCCACTTCTCATGTTCTGGAAGACTGGCTAAGAAGTTTCCTAAGGTGGTTCTGATTGTGTGCTACTCTCCAACTAGTGTTGCCCCTGTAGAGGAGGTGGAAAATTTCTACCACAATCTACAAGCAGCTACTGATGGAGTGGATCAGCATGCATTCTTAACATTCCTGGGAGACTTTAATGCAAGTCTGCATCAATCACCTACATCGCCCTGGGTCTATAGCAATAGTGTTAACCGAAATTCTGTCCATCTTCAGGATTTTATCTCTGGAAATGGATTGTTTTCGGCTGGAACCCAGTTCAAGAAGCGAACTGGAAAGCTATGGACTCATAGTGGACCCAGTGGTCACAAGTCCCAGATAGACCATATTCTGTTTCGTAGGAAATACAGGAGCTCTATACGAGACTGTAATGCATTTACACTTCGACCCTTCTCCAGTGATCACCGCCTTATTGTGGCCAAGGTAAGACTTAGTCTGCGTGCTAGCAGAACAACGAAATCTGCCTTGCCGCGGCATGACTGGTCCTCTCTGTTGCAACAGCCAAGTGTGAGATCCAGCTTCACACTACAGCTGAGCAACAGGTATGAGGCTCTTGCCTCTGAGGCGGCAGATCACTGTGAGGGCTATACTGCCTTTACAGAAGCAGTTAAGTTAGCACCTGCAGAAACAGTTCCTGTATACCCTCGAAACAGGAAAAGGGCCCCCTGGACTGACAACAAAATTCAGAAGTGCCGAAATGACCTTCATAAGGCGCAGAAAGAGTCCCGACTCAAACATACTACAGCGGCCAAGAATGCAGTTAAGGCTGCATCTAGGTCCCTGAACAGGCAGTACTCTGCTAATCTACAGGAGCTAATAAACCAACAGGTTGATGCCATCAATGATGCTGACGACAGCAGGCAATCATCCCAGGCATGGAAATCGATCAATCTGCTTACTGGGCGGAAAAGCCAACCAACCACCAAGGTTAAGGCTGAATCACCAGCCGATCGCCTCAATGGTTGGAAAGCCCACTTTGAAAAGCTCCTCAATAATGACAGGGTATTGCCTGATAACTTTATAGAGGTAAAAGTGTCTGAGTCTGTACTCCCAGATATTCCCATTGGCGATATCTCCTTTGCAGAAGTGAAGGCTGCTGCAAAGAGCATTAAGACCAATCGTGCCAGTGGAGTAGATGGTGTTCCCCCTGAGGTCTTTAAAATACCTGAGTGTTTAAAGCTCATCTATCCCATCATAGTAGACATGTACCGAACAACAAGAGTCCCACAAGAAATGAAAACAAATAAGTTGGTGCCAGTTCCCAAGAAGGGCAACCTAACACTCTATGGTTCTTTTCGGGGAATCTCATTGATCTCGATTGCTGCAAAGCTATACAATAGGATTCTATTAAATCGCATCAGGGATCCCATTGAGAGACTGCTCCGTGGAAATCAGAATGGGTTCCGTAAAGGTCGTGGGACCATGGAGCCCATTTTGGCACTTAGAAGGATAATTGAAGAGTTATCAAAAAAGAAAGACAGGCATCTGGCTGTTATCTTTGTTGACTTCTTCAAGGCCTTTGATTCAGTCTCTCGCTCACGTATGTTCAGCATACTTTCATTATATGGGATTCCTGATGAAATTATTGCAGCAATCAGATCAGTATACGATGGTTCGACAACATTTGTGTCTACTGTTGACGGTGACACAGAACCATTTGAAGTGTTATGGGGCGTCCTCCAAGGAGACACACTTGCACCATTCTTGTTCATTATTGTGGTTGACTATGTTCTGCGCATGTCCTTAGATCATTATAATGATGATGGGGTGATGATAACTCCACCTACTGGCTCCAGAAGTCGAGGAAATCCTGCCAAGTACCTAACTGATCTAGACTTTGCTGATGACTTAGGAGTACTCTCAGAATCATTAGAGGGAGCCCAACGGCTCCTCAGCTCATTAGAACATGCTGCTTCTAGTGTTGGTCTTTTTATTAACTCCAGAAAGACCAAAATTCTGACAGTTAACTTTGAAAGTCCTCAGCAAGTCTCTGATCGGATGAGCATAACCTCAAAGGATGGTATGCTTGAGCATGTGGACGACTTCTGTTACCTGGGATCATGGATCCGGAAGTCAGGTGAGGACCTTCGAATACGTAAGGGAAAGGCATGGGCAGCCTTGAATAGGCTTTCCAGGATTTGGAAGTCACCGAGAATTAATCGGAAACTTAAGGTCCGATTATTTAGAGCAGCAGTAGTTCCAGTACTCCTCTACGGGAGTCCATGCTGGGCTCTAACTGCTGAGGACACCAAATCTCTGGATGGCACATTCACAAGAATGCTACGCCGGGTTCATTGTGTCAAGTACAATGCACACATCTCCAACCAGACACTATATAACATTGGAGGTGTCTCATTGGTTCCCCCAAGCTTGACACTAGAACAAAATCGCCTCCGCTTTGCAGGACATTGCTTTCGCCGTGAGGACCAGCCAGTGCATAATCTTGTACTTTGGCAGCCTCATGGAGTGAATAAGCATGGTGGACAGCCCATGACTTTCTTGAGACGCATCTTAAAGGACACTGGCCTTAAAGATGCGGATGATCTAGCAAATGTCATGGGTGATAGGGAGTTGTGGCGGTGCAATTTTGTTGACAAGCCGGCACAGCATTCTTGAAAATGCAGCTGCAATGCAGCATGCCGATCCTAGTAGTATGAACTGAAAACATACCAAAGGCCTACACTAGTCTTATTCTTACAACTTTCACTTTCACTCATGTTAGTAAAGGTACCGGTACCGTAAGCTAACTACTGTATTCACAACACGGCAAACAAGCATAAATATAATTTCAACATGCAGATACCGGAGTGTTGAAAAATAAATGTGTTATTTTTTCCTAGGACTAAAATAACACTATTTTTAGATAGGTTATCATTGCGATTATGTTATTTTTTTCCGGGATTGGTTGGTAACAACATTTGTTATATCATAATTGTCATAACATCAATTATTTGTTACAATAAGCTTTATTTTTTTTCCCAGACATCATGCTATCATTTACTATCATTGCACTGTGCGTCGAACATCTCGCAATGCTGTTAAGGCTTGTTGTTTAGTTTGGGTGATGGCATTCATCATGGCTCTGCCATACACATGGACGTATGGGATAGAAAAAAAGATATCATATGAACACATTAAGTTTTGGAATGTGAAGGTTCATTATTATAAATAATATTTAGAAGTAAAAATAGTGTTAGTTAATATTTGCAACTTATTCAAAATGTTGACTTCAAATTCGGAATCAGCACCCCCAAAAACACCTAAATAGAAATTTTCAACATTATTGACACTTGTATTATTTTTTTTTGTATTATTATTTTGAGAAATTTTTGTTTTCATTTAATTTCTGATTTTTTTTTTTTTTTTTTTTCAATTACAAATTAACTATTATTTTACATAAATATACTAACACAAATAATATGTATGTCTACAGTAGCTACAGTAATTTCTGAAAGTAATATACATTAATGCTACGTCTAAATACATATTTCTTTCCCAGATTACATGGCGCTTTTTGCACTATTTTCGCATTATTTAAATTCGACCCAAAGTAATTTTAATTTATTATTATATTATTTTTTTATTCGATATTGTTAACAACATCATTTCTTGTTTTGGTTAGAAAAAGCTGTCTCGGTAACCTGCTCATTTCTTTCTATTGGTAACAACATCGTTATTGTTTTGGTTAGAAGAATATATATATCATATATCTTACTATTGTTGTTTGATTTATGTGTTTTAACCTGCTTGGTCTAGTGGGGTCATTCCTGCGCTTCCAATTAGGAAGCCCTGGTTCGATCCCTAGATGGGGCGCACTGTTTGGCACAGTTCTTTAAATGCTGCAGCCTAGCCCAACCCTGGTCATCCATCCTTCAGTGAAGTAGAAAGCATCATCAACTCAATCCGGTCAGGAACCCTTGCCAACCAGGATCCCATCACAGGGAACAAAGGCAACATGGGAATCAGAGTGGAAGAGTTTACTGTGGAAGATCACCCATATGGTGGTGAACAGGTATTCCAGGCTTAACGAGCCTAAAAGATTCTCCCATTCATATTTATGTGTGTTTATTTTTGGGTCGAATTTATAACATTAGTTCAGATGTTTATTTTGGTCAATAAGTAAATTAATTGGTGAGAAAAGTATGTGTTTTGTTCTTTTGTTCTTTTTTTGGCTAGATTTATTTTATTTTGTCCGCTTGTATGTTATTTAGTCAATGAGTAAATTATTTGGTACAGAAACTATGTGTTTTGCTAATTATTATTTTTTTTGAGTAAACTTTAATTGGTAGCCAAAAAATTTATACTGCATGTTTTGTAAATCAAGGCGGAAATCTTTGGAGGAATGAACAAAATTCCGCGCCATACTCCACCCGACCCCTTCCAGTTTTAGTAATATTTGAAACTGGTAGGTCCGCTGTTAAATATAGGATGTGCAACTGTAGAGGGAAAATAGATCTAGCCTGTTGGATAGAAGAGAGAGCGAGCTGTTGTGGTCAGGGATAGAGAATGCTTCTTAAACAAAATCATATTAAAATATTAATTATATGACTGAATATATTTCATCTCAAATAGAACGTAAAATTTGGTTTAGAGATCGGAGAAACTATGTCCTGGAGATATTTCTTGTTGACCTTTTCTTGTTCTTGTTGACATAGTTCTTGTGGACATTGGCCTCTTGGTAAAGTTTTGGAAACCTTTCCAGGGTCTGACGGAATTGTCCGTTCTGTTAAGGTCCGTGTAAATGGAAAGGATTATACTCGACCCGCTGTAAAAAATGCCACTTAGAAGAGGCCACCAAATGTAAGAAATGTGTAACTCATCTTACATCGTAGTTCGGGCCGGCTTTGTTACAGCCGGTCTCGTTTACTTCAAATATATTAGCCAATAGAAATAAGCCACCTATATGTTGGGTATATATACCTATCAGTGTGTTTCATGATGTACTTCCGTTGCATAAACTGTTTCTGTTCTTTGTTATTTCATTAGGCCTAGGCCTAGGTATTCATGTCTTCATTGTACTGTTGTATGTAATCTTTAGTACGCCGATTAGCGGTATTCTTTAGACCTACCTACATATTTAACTCTGTAACTCGTAACAAATAACCATTAAATGTAACATATGTAACTTCATTATTATACTTTCCGCTTTTCTCAACTATACCGCGGCGTATGTCTGTTTATGTCTGTGAATGTTAGCTTATTCAATTCCGCTAACACAAACCCATAAAGTAAGCCGTTAAGCAATATTGGGGGCCACGAGGTTGATTACCCAATCTCGTGCCACCCCAATAAAATGGGAAGGAGAAACACACAATAAGGGTCAGGGGCCACACCCCTGACCGAGAGAGAATAGCAGGAGTGAGGGAAACACTCCAAAGGGCGCCAACAGGGATATCAGCCAATGGGAGGGAGGCACCGGCTAGGTACAGTAACAAGGCCAACCCGTGCAATATAACCAGTTAATGGTAATCAGTTATTTCAGTTATCTCATTGTGTTGGTCGGTTTAGCTAGGTTAGGACCGGAACTTTAATTACCGTTGCGTAACCACTGTGCAGACACCTTGTTCTATATCTATACTATTTATTATACCGGAGGACTTTATACAGCAATCAACAATTATCCACCTTTTACACACACACGGCGGGAACGCGACGCGTAAATCAAAAACCGGATAAACCGGGATCCTTTCTGGATCCCGTCACAGTGAATGTCTTTTCTCGCTCACCCGGCTCTAAACGCAATTCCGTCATTGGTATTACTACTGTCATTTCATACTATTCGCTGACATGCTGATATTTAATTAATAATATCTCGTCTGATAAACTGCAAAGTAGCAATAACTTTCTATTGAGATATTTGCTGACGTATGTCATCTGATCACTAATTACATGTCTGGGAAACAAGTCCAACCGGTCTATGAGTTCAATAAGTTACCACTAATATTCTGTTAGATTCTGCATTCATGTATTGCTTTATCTCCTTGAATTTTCCTTGCTTATATGAAGATAAGTTATACAAACATGCAATTTAAAATACAACAGCGGCTTAACAATGTATGCCATATGATTGCCCCCCCCCCCCCCGCCCTGCTGATTTTTTTTTTATAAGAAACGCCTCCCACCCCTTGAGCGATGGTGGGGGGGGGGGGGGGGGGGGGTTATAAATGAATAATCAGGCCACCTATCAAATATTTTCACAAGAGGTGCAGCAAATCTTTATACTGTAGTTTATTATTATTATTATGTTAACCTTATTAAACCCCGGGGGGGGGGGGGGGGTGGGGGTCAATATGACCCCATCCGTGGTTTTTTTGTTATAATTCTGAAACAAACGTAGTTGGGAATCTGAAATTTTATGACTTTTCCTAAGAATCTATTGTCTTCCTAGTAGTAAAAACCGTTTTCAAAAATATTGGGTAGTTTTCGAGTTATAGCACCATTTTTTAACCCTACATTTGGCACTTTTTTTTAAGCGTTTTTTAAAAATTACACGCTGCCTGCTCTGGACTCTCCTACTCCCTCTTTGAGTCTCCGGTGGACACCCCCTCCCCATCCCACAACCGTGCCCTCGCTGCGTGGTCAACGACTCTCGACCCTGTCGTGACCCCCGTTCCCCCGCCTCTAGCGCCACCATCCTTTACACCACCGCCACCGCCACCACACGCAACGCCACCGCCACCATCCGCGACACCACCGCCTCCACCACCCACGACGCCACAACCCACGACGCCACCGCCACCAGCCCTGACACCACCGCCTCCACCCACGACGACGCCACCACCCACTACGCCACCGCTACCACCCGCGACATCACCGCCACAACCCACTACGCCACCGCCACCGCCACCACACGCGACGCCACCGCCACCATCCGCGACACCACCCACGACGCCACAACCCACGACGCCACCGCCACCAGCCCTGACACCACCGCCTCCACCCACGACGACGCGCACCACCCACTACGCCACCGCTACCACCCGCGACATCACCGCCACAACCCACTACGCCACCGCCACCGCCACCACACGCGACGCCACCGCCACCATCCGCGACACCACCCACGACGCCACAACCCACGACGCCACCGCCACCAGCCCTGACACCACCGCCTCCACCCACGACGACGCCACCACCCACTACGCCACCGCTACCACCCGCGACATCACCGCCTCCACCCACGACGCCACAACCCACGACGCCACCGCCACCAGCCCTGACACCACCGCCTCCACCCACGACGACGCCACCACCCACTACGCCACCGCTACCACCCGCGACATCACCGCCACCACCCACTACACCACCGCTACCACCCACGACACCACCGCCACTGTCCGCAACACCAACCACCCCCGCTGCTTTTCCGTCCGCGGCCACCAAGCAGTGGGCCTACCTGGCCCCTGTCCACGAGGCCAGGCTAACAGCCCTGCGGGAGTCCCTCCCACCATCCGGGGTGGCGAGGTTGAACTCCCTGGACCACCCCGCCGCAGGCTGCTGGCTTGACGCCATCCCCGTCAGCTCTCTGGGACTGAAGCTGACGGACTCGCAGTTCCGGATCTCGGTCGGCACTCGCCTTGGGAGCAGGCTAACCGAGCCCCACAGCTGTGCCCGGTGTGGCAAGGATGTTCTGTCGGATGGCCTTCATGGGCTATCCTGCTCTAGGAGCCTCGGCAGACTTCCGCGCCACTCAATGGTTAACGACATTGTTCGCCGGGCGCTCATCAGCTGTGGCGTCCCCGCTACGCTCGAGCCTCTAGGCTTGTGTAGAGGGGATGGGAAGCGAGTAGATGGCGTCACCCTGGTCCCGTGGAGCCGCGGACGGTTCCTCACGTGGGACGCGACGGTGGCGGACCCTCTGGCACCCAGCCACCTCGCCCAGACTCTATCCGCGGGAGGCCGTACTGCGGAGGAAGCGGAATCTCTAAAGATCCGCAAATATCAGGAACTCATGGACCGGGGCTACCTCTTCCACCCGGTGGCCTACGAGACATTGGGCCGCCCCGGCCCTGAAACATCCGAGTTCCTGAAGGAGATCGGGGCCAGACTCCACTCTGTCACCCAGGAGCCCCGATCTCACCGTTTCCTCCTGCAGAGGCTGGCAATCGCCATCCTAGTTGGCAATGCGGCCTCCATCATAGGGACTGTGGACCCCTCACTCAACAATAACGAGGGACTCTACGAGACGGTCCACGGTCCCTAACCCCCCCCCCCCCCCCCCCCCCCCCCCCCCCGATACTCATTGTGCTTAGTAGTTTAGTTATTTTATAATTTACTATAATTTGATAACTTTAATATGACATTGGTAAAATATATAATAAATGTAATGTAATTTCTTTATTTCAAATAAATTTAGTTAATTGGTTTTATTAAATATGATTTGTAACATCTCTATTTTTGATTTACACCGGTTTTTTGGTGTTAGCAATTGGATGGAATTCATATAAATTTATTTAGAAATTTCACACTTGTTTTTTTCGGCGGGTGCCAAATTTTGGTGCCAGCACCAAATTTTGAAATATGTCAATTTTATAAATTGATTGTTGGAAACTTGTTTTTTACGCAATTGGGGTTTTTTGGGGTTCTGAATTCGATGGAATATATACGAGTTGCACCAAGCGTATCAAACTTGTATTTTTCGGTGCTGTGTGCAAATTTTGGTGCTAGCACGAAATTTTGAAAATCCATTCAATAGATAACATTGCTTCTAACAATTTATTTCTTGCGTTTTAGAGGTTTATGGCTGTTCTGAATTCAATATATAATTATCGAACTAGACATCTCAAACTTGTATTTTTCGGATGTGGGTGCAAAATGTGGTACTAGCACCATATTTTGAAAACCATCAAATATATCAATTGATTGTGTGACCTTGTTTCTTGCGTTATACGGGTTTGTGAGGGTTCTGAATTCATTGGAAACAGTTAAAATTTCACAAGAGTTTTCAAACTTGTATTTTTCGCCGGTGGGTGAAAATTGTTGTGCCAGCACCAAATTTTTGAAAATAAGCAAAAACAGATAAGATAAAAACAGCACTGGACATCGCAAAGTTGTACTTTTTGGTGATGGGTACGAAATTTGGTGCCAGCACCAAAATTTGCCAAATTACGCCGAAAAATAAAAGTAGCAATGATCTGCATATTAGAAATGTATTCCATTAGAATCAGCGCTATAGAAAACCTGAAAATGTGAATTTATAGTATCGTATAAGTGAATTAAAGATGTTGTGTTCTAACTGAAGAGTGCTGTTACTTGTTTTTTTCATTTTTTTCCTACGCAGAGAGGACTAAAGAGCCATTTATAGTAATCATATCATTTTTAAATATTTTCCAATGTATTTTACGCCCCAGAAAACCTGTATTTAAAAATAATTAGAACGAAAAATGTAACTTTCAAATTTTGTGAAAATTGTGCACTACTTTAATTTTTGTGCTGCAATATAACCAACCCAGGACATTTTTTCGAAATTTTTTTTTTCGGTGTAATCCAGACTAGTGATAGCTACGTACAAACAAAAAATCAGACGTTTTCGTAAAAATTTGTAGATTTTAGAGGGGGGGGGGGGGGGGGGGGGGGGGGGTCAATGACACCTCCCCCCCCCCCCCTCCCCCCGGTATTTGTACAACATTTTATAGCCCGGTACTAATAGGGTTAAGAACTACGTTTTTTAATTGTTTGAAATACAAATGTACAGTTTTTTAAATAAAATATGCTAAGCTGAATAAATGATTGGCTTAATTCTTGGAATAATTTCTGGTTGGTAGTAAGCTAATTCAGAAGGGGTCAGTTCATGCATTAATAGATGTGGACCTTTGGGCGATTTCGCCCATTTTTTATAATTACAAATAGTAACATTTATTTATTCATTATTTCCATTTTTCATAATAGACAAAATATAATAGATAATATATTAATATGATATAATAACACCAATGAATATTATAATTCAGTACTTTAATTGAGGTGGCGCATAAAGTAGATGTTACCTTCTTAATCTTCAGAATAAGTATTGGCTGATTTGTTTCAGATGGAGTATACCCTTTGTCTCGATGTGTGGAAAAATAAATACCTCAACCTTGTTTACCAATTATCTGTGATACTGTTCGCATTTGTTATACCTATGTTGTGCATACTTATTCTCTACACCAAAGTTCTGGTTAATCTATCAGTTCACCATAGACGTCAACCAACTAACCGGAGGGACAGGCACAATGGTAAAGATACTCGGGTATGTGTGATTCTAATGCAGGAATGTATTTTCAATAGATATACACTTTTATTGCGCACTGCACTACTTTTATATAATGTATGCCATATGGTTTGGTTATTACTTTCAATACCTTCTTTGTCGTGTACTACATGGTGGAACATGGCCGCTGTGTCGGTATTAATAATAGAATTGAAATAGTTTTTAGTATTTGTGAATATCATGATGTAGTTTTTTTTTACAGGAGACCTTGGTTCCAAGCAAAACGTATCTTTATTAAACACCTAACACCCAGATTTCTATGGGAATGGTGTTGCTACTGTAGATTTCGCTGCAGGCCCGTAAATCGGCCGTCCACATGGAGGTTTGGCTGTTTATTGCTAAAAATGGCTTCCAGTGTTTCGCTAATTGATTTTGATAATAGCCTGCTCCATGGATTAACTATTAAATGCTCTGGTGATAATTCTTCAATTTTATTTATTAATATTTATATGCCTTGTGAATCGTGTCATAGTAATGATAATACCTTTTCTTTAATTATTAGGTAATGCTCATTAATTATTAGGTAATGCTCATAATTTTATCTCCGACTTTCCCTGTAACAAGTGTTGTTTTAAAGGTGATTTTAAAAATGCGAATTCAATTTTGTCGGATTTTTTGCAACCACCTGGCAACAGTTTTTCTTATATTAGTCACGTTCATGGATCTGTTTCATGGCTTGATCATGTTATTTGTACCTGGCTGGAATGAGTACCTGGCTGGAATGAGTACCTGGCTGGAATGAGTACCTGGCTGGAATGAGTACCTGGCTGGAATGAGTACCTGGCTGGAATGAGTACCTGGCTGGTATGAGTACCTGGCTGGAATGAGTACCTGGCTGGAATGAGTACCCGGCTGGAATGAGTACCTGGCTGGAATGAGTACCTGGCTGGAATGAGTACCTGGCTGGTATGAGTACCTGGCTGGAATGAGTACCTGGCTGGAATGAGTACCTGCTGGTATGAGTACCTGGCTGGATTGAGTACCTGGCTGGAATGAATTTGTAAAAGAGCAACATATTGCATCCTTGGAGGCCTATCGGATATGGCGGGATGAGGGCAGACCTAAATCTGAGATAATTTGGGAGTTTAAACATAAAACTAAGTTTTACTTTTAACAATTCAAACTGGCTCTGAGAAATTTCAAGCATGCTGCTAGCATTCTCAAAGCGGAGAAATTGGCTCATGACTTCATTAACTCAAAAAAGGACCTTTGGTCGAATTGAGAAAATAAACTAATTCTAAAATGGGGTTGGCAAAATATTACTTTTTCAAAATATGGAAAAGTCTTAAATTCAGTTCCCGCCAATAAGGCAAATGTAGATTTTGTAGATTCTGTTTCTAATAATTATGATGGTTCCGATAGACTACACATCTCTCCTGCAATTCTTTTTTGACTCGATTAAGGGGAAAATCTGCAGGCCCGGATAATATTTTTCCTGAAAGTTTTATTTCCGGTGGCTCTCGTTTACAGGTTATACTTAGTCTAGTATTCAAGGCGTTTATTTGTCATGGTTACTTACCTGAATCACTGATTACCTCAAGTATCTTATCCGTTGTTAAAAATAAGAATTGTAGTCTCAGTGATGATACTAAATATAAACCTATAGCTAAGGCTCCAACATGTTCTAAAGTGTTGGAGTCATGTATTTCAGATAATATTTCAAATTAGGGCATCTTTATATTAGCAGAGAATGACCTGTTTTCAGTGCTTTTCTTGATGCTTCTAAACAATTTGACCGTGTTTCATATTTCAAGTTGTTCAGAAATTTATTAAGTTTAAAAGTTTCTGTTAGAGTGGTTCGTTTATTGGTATTCTAATCAACTATGTAGTGTATGTCATTTGGGGTTCAGTTGTGTCCGAATGTTTTAGAGTGTCCAACGGTGTCATGCAGGGGAGTTTGATCTCGCCGTTACTTAACATTTATTCATGTCAACGGTATAAGCCAAAGATTAAATAGTTGTGCAGTGGGTTGCCGGCTTTCAGGTAAAAAGATTAATCATTTATTTTATGCGGATAAGCTTATTTCGCAAAGTATAACTGGTCTCACAGTGTTGTTAAAAATCTGTGAAGAATATGGAGTTGAATTTCATATTATATTTAATGCATTGAAATCTCATTGTGTTTACTTTTTGCGCATGTGTACCTGAACGGTAAGATTTTAAATTGTGTGTCTAAGGTATCATATAAGAGTGACATTAATCGTGTTAAATCTTTATTTATTGCCGTGGTAATCTCCTTGCCAGAATTTTTTCTAAGTGTTACCTTTTTGGGCTATTTTCCGTGTTGAGTGCCAAAGGCAACTCAAAGTGGCATATAATACTGCGTTTCGTTTGCTTTTCAATTATTCTAAAACGGAAAATGCTAATACGTTTTTTGTTTCCAACTGAGTGAATAACAATGCGATTTCTTTAACTACTGTACATTATATTGCATCTATTGGACTTTGACTACCGATATCATATACCTACTATGGCTGTAATATAAAAATTGTCAAATATAATAATTTATATTCTTATTGGCCCGTATGCATAAAACACTTACGACCGTCGTAATCCTCCGATCATCGTATGTCAGCAGATACGACTATCGTAAACAAAATCGATATGCATAAAAATTGTCAGACCCTTTGATTGTAAACTTACGATTCATTTCGATCGTAAATTTAAGGGTGCTCTCTATCGAGTATTAAAGTTACGATCTGCCCCAGTTAACATTGAATTCAATTTTTATTGGCTAGAAGGTAGTATAGGATACTGTTGCTAAGGCTACCTATAAAACAATACAACAGTCATGAATTATATTGTAATAATAAGAAACATAATAGGAATCTCAGATTTCCGCAGTATTGTTTACAGAGTTGCCCAGCAACACTCTAAAATAGCATCGTAAAAATAGCATCGTAACTAAATTATGATAATCGTAAGCACGATTAATCGTAAACAGTTTTATGCAAACCAATGTACGATAATCGTGGCTACGATAGTCGTAATCTAACATATAGATTCACGTGATTCATTTAGAGTTTTACGATGGACGTAAATTTACGACTGTTTTATGCATACGGGCCATTATATGCCTGGATGATAATATAAGGTTATCAATTTTCGAGTAACATTCTTCAGGATAATAACGATCATCACAATTTAACTATGTCAATACCGCAATACTGGTGTTGTTTGTAGTTCTACTGTGCATTAATTCTTGATTCATTGTTTTAGGTGACTATGCTGGTTGCACTTATTATTCTTGCGTTTGTTATTGCTTGGGCACCCTACAATGTCATACGGTTTAAAGAAGCTTTCCGACAAGTAAACATGAAAAATGAGTCAATGATTAATCTAAAACGAGTTGACATTGACACAATGGATGAAATGGATACAGACACACACATTAAGGTTTAAATTTAAATATTTAAATATATTATTATGGTAATGTTGTGTTATAACATAATAGTGATGCTATGCGGTAAACTCGCCGTGCTATTGAATGCTCGTTCGCAGTTGATGTTATGTAATAAAATCGGCAGTGCAAACTTAAGCATGTCTAAGGTAAACTGGCCGTTGCTGTACAAAACATGCCATTGCTCATGCTCAAGAGTAATAATTGCTGCAAGCCTTTAAAACTAACAGTAAACAAAAAACATATAATATTGTTATAAATAAATGTTGTTATGAAAATCCGGTTGCTATGAAAATATTTTGTTGCTAAGTATATTTAAGTAGAATCTAATATAATTCTGTAAATTTGTATCAACTCATGCTTCAAATTGCTGATATGTACAATATACCAAATTTTTGAGAAATTCAATTCATTCTATTGAATTTTTTGCCTGTTTGTGTACCCTAGTTTTTATTTTTACAATTTAATTTCATCACTATTTTAACATTTTTGTAAGTCATTGATTCTCATCTTTGCATCTCAGCACTTTTATATTCTCGCCATTTAGTCAGTCACTGGCATTTCTATTACTAATTACATATTCCCTGTGCTTTTCTATAATATAATAGCTGTATAACAATGTATAAGGTAGGGGCGGGCGCTACTCATATCCAAAGTTTTGCTTTCATTAATTCAACTTGTCCTCATTTCATTGACCCCATTGGATGAAAGGCTGCGTGTACCCTGTACCTACAACCTATAGACTTTAATCCTGGCGCTCAACTAAATGTGCTAACATCGCCTTTTACAATACAAAATACACAACAAAACAATAACTTTCATATACACTTCCATTGCAATACTACACACAGAACCCCTAAAGGGACATGAAGAAAAAATGTCTAACACTTGCGCATGTGATAACAACACGTTCGTGGGGACTTCGCGCAGCACGAGGCCTAGTTATTATATACAAATTAAAATGCAGCGACTGTATCACAAAATCAGGTTTTGAGAAATTTACCCACACCACCAATCAATCAAAGAAAGGTGGACAGTACGTGTTCACCCCTTTTAATCTCCCCCCCCCCCCCCCCCCACCCTTCCCAACCACCAATACATAACCGCGACATCTACCACCCACGGAAGGGTAGCACGAACTTATTTCCAATCGCACGTTAAATATGCAAAGCCAGGTGGTTTATAGGAATATAATAAACGCAGTACTCGTTTTCATTATAAGCCTCTTTGCGTTCGTCCTGTTTTGTATTTAAATATATTTCTTAAACGCAAGCTAGGACGATCTTTATAATAATAATAACTAGGGATGCGATCAATATGTGAAGCCAGGTGGTTTATATAATAATTTAGTCAACGCAGTACTCGTCTTCATTATATGCCTCGTTGCGCTCGTCGCTTGTCCTGTTTTGTCATAAAATATTTTTCCTAAACGCAGACTGACGATCTTTATACAGTTATAACTATGCGAAGTTTCGAAACTGTGCGAGTAACTGTTGATACATCTATGTGGAGATGTGTGATATGTGGAGATGTGTGATACAACGCCAACGCATCTTATGCCGATGTAGTAATATGGGTATTGAAATAATATTAAATCAATGTACACTCTTAAAGCTGCA
The DNA here is from genome assembly GCA_032718475.1 of Nemertoderma westbladi. Classification (NCBI taxonomy): domain Eukaryota; kingdom Metazoa; phylum Xenacoelomorpha; order Nemertodermatida; family Nemertodermatidae; genus Nemertoderma; species Nemertoderma westbladi. The sequence continues at coordinate 3,491 of JAUCBJ010008332.1, read as the reverse complement.
GCGAAAAAATGTAGCTAATTTCCTAGGTGGGAAGAAATATCTTTTAAAAACATTCAGTAAGGGCGGCGTGGAGTGAGGTGAATTCGCCGCCCCTCTAAAGGACGCAGTCTACATACTGGACGCGTAGTTACTGCGAAAACGGTGTTCCCCCCCCATTCCGGTTCTTATGTAAACCTAAAAACAACACAACGTGGGAGGATCCTTCGTGAGGATTCTCCCACACCGGGCGTAGGCGTTCCAACATTAGTATATAGAAAGTGGAGCTTACTCGGGGCGTTTTACAACTTCCTAGGAATTATATTCTCTGAAATTTGCCACGTTTGTAGTTTTTGTTATTCTAAGAATTTTGTACGCTTTTGTTTTTTCAATTTAGTTGCCCAACATTTCCAAATTGGCCACCAAATGTGGATTTTTGCCCCAATTTGGAAACTTCTAGCACTAAATGGTTAAATTCGGAGTGAAGGCGACTGAAATCTTCAAATGTTCTCCCTAGACTTTGTGCGCGGATAAATTTGCAAGTTTCATTAAAAAATTTCGTTTAGCCAAATTTGGCCATTTTGGCCACATTTTAATTTTACCCAAAAATTATCAAAATGGTAAATTTTTACATTGTTTTCTCGCTATCACCAAAGCAGCTTGGCTATTTCGATTGAAACTCATACCGAATACATATCCAATACAGTTGTTCATCGGGTCAAAATATTGGCCAAAAATATTTAACAGTATGCCAATAATTTAACTTTTGGCCAATTTTGAGCCAAATTTGGATATTTTTGACAATTTTTAAAACGTTATAACTCTGTATCTTTTAATTAGAACGAAACCGTTCCACTTGCGTTATATAGAGGGAAGATGGGAGTTCCATTACTGTTATTGATATTGTGCGTTGCCTGAATATTAAGGGCTGGAAATTGGGGCCGAAAAATGGTAATTTTGGAAGTTGACAAAATAGGTTTTGGTAGAAAGTGGTTTTCTCCGAATTGTTTGCTTATATTTTTCTGAAACTTTAACATCACAGATGGATAAGATAGCTCTACATTTTATCCATTTAATGTTAATACAAAAAGTCTTTGCTTCTTGTAGTAAATAAGGGCCAAACTTAGGAAATCTGTATTTTCTTGAAATTTAGCCTAAAATTAGGCACTCAAAATGCGATATATCGGCTTAAATTGCATTTTTCCGTAAATCCTTCAAATTAGTTTCTTAGAATTGCTTTGGGCACATCCGTACCAAATTTCATGAAAATCTGAGCAAGTTAAGTATTTTTGGAAGTTTGGCAAATTTTGGCGAAATTTTTTTTAATTTTTTAATTTTTTTTTATTTTAGCCTCAGATTACCTCAAAATATACTATATAGGTACATTTTGGTGTGCTGAATCCGAATATGCATGCCATTTTCGATTTCAACGATATGTGTAGGTATGACAGACAAATAAAAAAAGTCCGTTAAATGACCGTCTTTTTGAAAGTCTGAGCTTTAGTTTAAGAACTTCCTAGGAATTATATTTTCTAAAACTGTGCTCAATTAAAGAACGTTTTAGGATAAGAAAAATAACACTGGCAACAATTTATACGAGTTGGCCCAACCCACCCAATTTTACTCCAAACCGTCAAATTTTCACTGATTTTTAACGAAATTAACCAATTTTCACCATAAAATTACATATTTATCAAAAATAAAACAACTTCCTAGGAATTATATTTTTTTTAACTTTGGTCATTTATAGAACATGATAGTAGAACAAAATTGACATATTCCAAAATTTTCAAGAGTTGCACGAACCTGGTCAATTTTGTGGTCAAATCTGGCCTGCGTAGCCACAATTTGGCAATTCCCGGCTCTTAAACTCTTATAGTTTAAAAATCATACCGATTATAAATATATTGAGTATAGCAATTGTAAACGCATTAATTACCGTACGTAACAATGAAAATTTCATCAAATACGGTCGTGTTGCACCAGAGTTACAGCGATTTTTATAATTGCACATCATATTAAAAATGTCATTATTGTTGTATTATTTGACCATTTTGAAATTCCCTCCATCAATCCATTTGAATATCATAACATGATGGCCTACATCAAACACAACCAAAGCCAACCAATGGTACAGCTCTAACCAATAACAGATAATTTGTATCCTAGCGACGGCAACACTTTTTGTAGTGTGAGGCAGGGACAAGGCGCCTTGGGCAAGAATAATGAACTCACAGCTGGCTGTGTAGCAATTACCGGTAGTGTTGGATTTTATATACCGGTCTGCCCCTCCACTGGGACGCCTGCTGCAGTACTGCAGTACAGCAGTAGCGTACCACCGCCCGTACTTTCACAGGCCTTACTACAGTCTGACAGTAGGCCTACCTGCCTACTATACATTTCACTTGTATTCTAGGCTTGTCTGCATGTTATCAGGTTTGGTACGGCTGTATGCAGGCAGCAGGTATGGTCTGACGGTTGTTGTATAATTAAATTTTTAGGCCTATTTCAGTATTTCATTTATTATTTGTTAATTTTTAGTGAGCCTAATACTGTGATTGTACTAGGCCTAGCATTTTGTTTTCTCATGTTCTTTCAGTAGGCCTAACCAATCCACATTCACCCATTTGGCTAATAACCTCAGGATTTTAGTAAACTCATGAGACAATCTGCCTGCATTATAGGCCTACTGCAGTTCTAAACTTCAAGTTCGGAAGTTGTAATCCTGTAATCCTTATATCCGAGGATCCCTATGAGGTGGGGATCACTTGCAGCTTATCCTAACGAATCGTCTCCTTCTGCATATAGATGACTGCTGAGTCTTCAACGTTGATGACACAAACTGGCGACTGGGTGCCAGCACGTTTGCGATAACATTCTCGCATATCTCTCGACGGCCAAGGTCGAGAGAGGGTCGTACCGGAACTCTATCATCGCGACTTCCGGCCCTTCGCCTCGTTTCTCCGACGCAATGCTGAAAGATGCAAAAGTGCACCTACTGCTCGAATCCGGTGGGAAAACTACTGGTAGTTCCAATCGTATTGTACGTATACGTAAGCAGGACTTCGCTAAAAGCAAACATGCATGTGAAACTAAAGAGACTTCGTGGTATCGGTACGATTACAGTGCGTGGTTTCTGGAAATTTCAACGTTTACCGGATGAAATCTTAGGCTCTAGAATCAGCGGCATGAAATACTGAAATACAAAGTGCAAAACTTTCGTGGGTCAACTGCGGTAGAGCAATTCAGTGCAACAGCAAGCGATGAGTTATTATGGGTTGCGTTCTGGAGCGAGTTGGGATCCCCAGTTTAAATTCGCGAGTGGTTCGGTGTCTATCAGTCGACCAGACACGCTTTGGTTCGTTGAGTTTTTAACTTTCATGTCTTCGTTTCATCAAAACCGCATCCGGGTAGGGATACCAAACCACCGCGTTATTTAATGCTTTTTAATTTTGTTATTGTCTATCGATTGACTTATAGATAACCTGTGCCTATATTCAGTTACTGTGTTAACA
>JAUCBJ010008331.1:0-119115 GCA_032718475.1 Nemertoderma westbladi | reverse complement strand
CTGATATTGTTGTATTTAAATCTATTACAGTACTGTAGTATAAATATGTTAATTTGTTCATTTTTACTGTCTGTTAGCCTACGCTGATGATGATTTATTGATTAAATCGAAACGTTCGAATTTAAATACTTTAATAACTATGGCATTTTTTTCATTCGCTATTATCATAATATTCATATTAAGACTGAGATACCCCACTGGGACTTCAATCACTTCTTAATAATATATATTCAACCTTATTTATTTAGAATTACTATAGCACATTCATTTTAGTGATACAATATCAATTGCCACAGTAATTCAAAAAACAATATGAATATTAATAAAATATCAGCTTATATATTGCTGCATTTTGAATTAACTATTTACATGGATAACATCATATTAAAACTACCTTACTTACCTAGATCTAAAGAAATTATTTACTTGGCATATGCCGCAGACGAAATTATTGATTTATTTAGTTGTTCATAAACAGTGTGTAATAAATGACTGGTTATTATTTGTACAATTTTTTAACGCATTGTTTTAAAATTTGTGGATCAAACTATTTTTCAAATTTGTGTTACGCAGTCATGTTTAGGCTTTATGCACATTTAAAAATAACAGATGGCATCACTCACAGTCAATCAATATTACATGAGGCAGAAACATGCAAAGCAGAATCACCAAAGCAATTATGTATACAATGTAGGAGTGTACACTATCTCAGTACATGTTCAACCTACATATTGGATTAATCCTTATAACAATAAATATTTGAATTGGTAGTTTGTCATCCAACACGAAGCTATGGAAACAATAATTGTCGCAGAAAAACAATGACATTTAATTTTAATATAAAGAGGTTCATGATGAAGAACAAAAGATTCATTGATTTCAATATTTTAAACCCTTCCGGGTTCTATTATCTAGCAACTTGTACAGAGAATAATTAAGAAAGGAAAAAGTTTGAAAAATGGTTTGAAATGTAAACACAGGTGGTTGTTACTCAGTTGTAATCATAGAAATAATTTACTGTAGAATTGCTTTCACAACAAAAAATATTGCTTATTGTATTGAATAGTCCCAAGTCTTAGTAAGTCAAAGGCTTTCAGTTCATATCAATTGATCCTGTTATCTCCATAATTTGTTTCCACCTAATAAACGTACCAATTACACATAATAGTGAATAAACCAATGAGTCAGCCTGAGCTGCATTATTCTTATTTTCAAATTCAGTTGAATAAAAATTCAGTCCGAATAAAAATCGCCTTTTCAACCATTTTTTTATAAAAAAAAAAGGTAGTATGCTAATGAGTCGAGTAGATTAGATAAGATTAAAGATAACCTGTATCTTTAATCTTATCTAATCTACTCGACTCATTAGCATACTACCTTTTTTTTTTTTTATAAAAAAATGGTTGAAAAGGCGATTTTTATTCGGACTGAATTTTTATTCAACTGAATTTTGTAATAAAACAGACATAAATTAACAACAAGCAATTTGGATTTCAAAAATATAAATCAACGGTTACATCATTATCTTTACTTCACAGTAATTTAGTTGATGCAGTTGAGAATAAAAGAGTTTTCTGGATCTTAGTAAAGCATTCGATTTTTCAATTTTGCTTTCAAAACAAGAAAATTACCTTATTACGGGGAGGATCCTTCTAAATTGGTCTATCCTTATTCCTCTGTTCTTTCTGTTATATATTAAATTATTAATATATTAAATAAATAATAATTAATTAAAATAAATTAATATATTAAATATTAAATTATATTAGTCCATGGCTTCTATAGCTGTTTATGTACATTTAGGATAGCCAGGAAGTCTGGTAGGTATCAGGTACTATTCAGGACACATTACTGCATATTTTTTGAATGGCATATGGTATTACAGTACAGCAGTATACCGTTATTGCTGTAGTAGCAATATCGGTATAGCTGTAGGATGGGCTGCAATGCTGTATTGTATTTTCCGGTAGTTTTCAAAGCCGTTAAACTGTAACACAATATGAGTGATAGACGCACTTATCCAACGCGACAACATAAACAATTGCGACGATATGGATATGATAGTAGCGGGAGCCCGGAGCTGTGAGTGTGATGTGGAATCGAGCAGCCCCGATTCTTCTGGATCCATCGAGACCGATTCAGGTGAAGAATCGGATGCTGGTAGCGAGATTGCACCAGTTATGGTATAGCAAGCAACCAACGATCAGTTCCTATGTGTAACACTGATACTTGGATCGAAGTTACAGTGGGTAATGACGATAGTTTGGATTGTTCTCCAAATTTTAAGCTAAACCCTGGATTACTTGTCGACTCCACAAATTTTCAAATGAACGATTACGTTGACGTTTTTATAACCGATTCGCTAATAGAACTCTTAACCAGGGCTGGCAAAGTAGGTTCTTTAGCGCCTAGGTTTTTTTAGGGTTTTTAAATCACCTACTTTAGAAAATTTCATCAAAAAAAGGTTTTTTAGGTATTTCTAGTTAATTTACATTAAAATGGTGGCAATTTCAGAATTTAGCAAGATCTTTTCTTGATTAACATACAGGCATAAACCAACACTATTTGTCAGCATTAAAAATAACAACATTTTAACCTCCCAAACATCAACTTGTAACGCTTATATGCCAACTTCCAACCCTCAACAGCTCAACGCTATCAAATTAATTTTATCTCAAAAATAGGGTGATACTCAGACACTGATAGTGGTCTATTAAATATTACAGTATGCAGTATAAATAGGCCTATACATACAGACAGATATATCTATCTATATAATAAAAAACCTTAAAAAAACCTAAGAAAACCTTTAGGTTTTTTTAAAAAACCTAAGCAAAAAACCTAAACCTATTTTTTTACAAGCAAGACACGATGCACAAACAAGATAATCGACATTGATAGACAGGCTGCTATAATCGGTTCATCGGTTCTAGTGATAAAGTATTGTGATAAGAGGAAGGTGTACTTTATAACTACTGTTGACAAGGCGAAATTGGTGGATAAAACCAGATGTCTAGTTGGTTGTGAATCACTTGGGTACAAAAAGCCTCTGGGTATTGAAAGGTATAATAGGAACATGGGAGGAGTTGATCTAACTGATCAAATGATCGTTGCTTGTGATATTTGCAGTAAGAGCTTCACATGGTATAAGAAGATTGGATTTCATTTAATTCAATGTTTACTTGTGAATGCCTGTATATTCGATTTATATAAATTACTTATATTTCACTTTCAGGCTCTTGTTTCATATTTCCCGCTCGAGCCAGTGTGAAATACATTGGTACTTTATTTAAATCGAATATATATTTGATAATGTGAATGTTTCAAATATTTTACGAATGATTATCTTTGCGGATGTCACTAATGAATCTATATAAAAAAAGAAACTCTAAATTATAAGTCAATATAATCACAACTTGGCACTAAATTTATTATCAGTAAATTTTGTCACAAACGAAATTTATGATTTTTTCACTCTAAATAAAAATATATAATTTTATCTTTCCAGTATTACTCGGAACTTCTAATCTACAAGAAAATAAATTTTTGTGGGATTGTGCTTAGCAATAAGAAGTATCCAAAAACATGATTTAAAAACACAATTAAACATTTTATACATGAGGCCGTTCGTCCGTCTAACTATATACCATACCCTGGTTTTTTTTATTGATGTTATGGGTAAATGAGTCGTTTTCATATTATTGTAACTTTTGTTGGGCACAGCTTATCAAAGTCGGCAATGTCGTCCTGGTGGGATCGAACGGGTGACCTCCGGGTTGGAAGTCTGACGCTCTAACCATTCAGCTAGCGGTTCAGTCAAAAGATAGACCTGGAAATACTATCTGATACCTTGTATGTCCGCAACTAACCTCCTCATGGCCTCCCATCTGTCAATACCATCATCTGCTGCCGCTGTGCTCAACCCTATGACGGCCTAATTTAGGCCGTCTTAGGGTTGAGCACAGTGGCAGCAGATGATGATATACACGGTATCATACAAGGTAATTTTGCAAAAACCCTATCGTTCGTTCCCTTACACAAGAATTGTTCCTACGACTGAAAACCTTGAATCTTAAATACATGTAATTGTTTCATTGTATCTTTATATTTTTAAATCGTTAACATGTTAGTTATTATTAAAAAGTTATAGAATATTTGAATATTAATCCCGAACTAATCATCCCAGAATTTTCGTTGTAAACTTTTCATCCCGAACTTTTTATCCCTTATATCTCGTCGAGAAACCCCCCACCCCTAGCTTTAAGTCTCGAAGGAAAAAAGACTAACACTAACTATTCTTTAACATTGTTTGTTTATGAACAACAATTATTAATGAAATGCATTTACAATTACGTAATAACTCTATTTGCAAATTGTTAACTGTAACACTAAATGCAATTTTTAATTAGTTAATTTATTCAATACAATAAAATAATAAATAATTTGGAATTTATCAAAATTGACACCTTTATTATTCTATAAAATAGCTAACTATGAAAATTAAATGCCACATGAAAATCTTCCAAATATTCAGTAGCATGGCAAAAATATCCCAATATTCAAATATTCCCAATCAGCCCACCTATGTTAACTATATATGATTTATAATTGAGAGCTTTTATTATGTTAAAAATAGATAATATGTCCTGGAATCCAACAAAGCTTGTACCTCATGAAAGTTCGCGAATAAAAATTATGGCTCACCTTTCGTAAGAAAGGGGGTGGGAAGCCAAACTATTTTTATTTCGAATTTCATGTGGTATTATAAATATTTGTATTAAAATTAATGCACTATATTCTTGGAAATGGTTTATTCATTAGCTAACATTGTTTAACCTTCTATTTCCCAACCCTCTTTAAATCTGAGCAAATTCGTTGAAATTTTAGAAACCGTTTCAAATTGAGTCAACTTAAACTTTGTAAAAATATTTTTTTTCATTGCGCCTGTTAGTTTTCTCAAAAATGACCTTTTCCCATTTTGAACACTGGCAGCACAGCAAATCCAATATATTTTATATAATAACAAAAATAAAAAGTAGTGTCTCAAAACATTGAAAACCACAAACAGAATCCAATTTTATAGACTTTTAATGTCCCATTTGGGAACACTGGTGATGTTTTTTGGGTGATTTGAATTTGTAAACGATGGTGACGGATTTTGTTTGATTTGATTTAGTAAACATTTTAGGGAGATGCTTTGGTCGAAATTATATTTAACTAATAATCACCAACACGCCCTACTGCGCTCCATTAGATCTATTCTCGCGCCCCGAGCCGAGCCATCACTCCCTACTGCGTTCCATTAGATCTATTCTTTCATCCCGAGCCGATCCAAAATACCCTACTGAGCTCCATTAGAGCTATTTTCGAGCCCTGAACCGAGCCAACACGCCCTACTGCGTTCCATTAGATATATTCTCGCGTCCCGAGCCGAGACTATACACCAAAAATTGTTCCCAAATGGGACAAAAAATTGCATAATAAGGTTTATTAGGTTTATTTCAGCTATACATATTGCATTCGTCCTACCTACATCAAATAGTCCAACAGTATTTGGTTCAATTTTACTATATTGCTTTACAGCAGAATTACGTTCCCATATAGTGTTCCCAAATGGGACAATAGCTGTTCGTTTTTGATACCGCAGGACACAAATAGGGCCTACATATTCGTTATGCAATTTTAAATAATTTTTTTAGAGTAATAAATCGAGTAAAATTATTTTCTAATTTTTGATAGTCTATTTTCTCACTGGTGTTTCCAAATAGGAACATCAATTTTTAAAGGGAGTAATTTGGCACAAGATAGTCGTTTTTCTGAATTTTTTTTGTCACATAATTTTTAATGTCATATTATTTGAAAACCTAATTTTAATGTCACCACTGGTTTGGAATATCAAATTTGTAACGTTTTTGACAAATATATTTTGCATGTCCCAAAAATCGAAAAAAATGAGAATTCACATAATTTGGCATGCCAAAAGACCAACTTGAAGTTTGAAAACACTTGAAGTTGAAAATTAAAAACAATATTCCACTCTTCCTAAACATATTAACATTAAAAAAAGTTATATAAGTCTAAATTAAATTTCCTCCAGTTGAATTTTAAAAAATGCTCCCAATTGGGAACACTGGGAGATAGAAGGTTAAATAGCTTTACAGCAAGTGTAGTTAATAATATACAAATACATATTAAAACAATTATACCCATACTACAAATATGAAAATAAAGTTCATTATTTTGGATCAAACAACAATATTAGTCATAGAAAGGCTACATACAGTTAACAGATTATCTTTAATTCATTATTTCACATTATCCAGCCATAATATTTACAAAAAATGATATTTAAGTGAGCATTATTAATATTAAAATTGGCAAATCTCGAGTAAATATTAATATTTCTAATAGTCAACATGTTAAATGTGTTCATCATAGGAAAAATTCTGTAATTTTTTAAATGACAATGAGCCATAGCTTACAATTTATATGATATCATAACTCATGGGCGATTGATGTGCTTTTCACAAACAAATAGTTTAGATTTTCAATTCAATTACGTAATTCATTTAATACCATTTTTAAAATACACCATATTTTAAACAATACGCAATGAAACTACTGTACATAAATTATTATTAATGTAGAAATATAGTTATATAAATTTAGTGCATAAATAAATATGTGCTTAAGTATATATGCATAATAAATGTATTTAATACATAAATATCACGTTTTTGGTCAGAATATTCCAATCTTTAAAAATTGATATTATCAAATTTATATCAATTTATATAAAAAATAGGAGTTGACGGCGGGAAATGACGCTCATGCACCAAATTTGTGTTTAATGGGTTTTGCAAATTTAATTTTCTTTAATTCAAAACATTAAGGAAAAGGGCCTATTTCAGTGGCTTTGTGGCTGTTACAGTGGTTTCTGTATTTTCTAACCAAAACAATAAACAAAACTTTATTTCATATGTAACCAATTTGTGCTGCAATAACTTTTTTCAATGGCGGTAAATGTACAATACTATCTGAAAAAATAACATTACAAAAAAATGTTAAAGTATCACATACATCAAGGATTCTATAAGGTTGGTCCAATAATTTCCAAAATTATTTAATGGAATATATTATATCTCGTTGACATCTGACATCTGACATCTGACTCACAACGTCGAACTAATTACCTCCCAAAAGATTCGAGTTGTAATGAAGAGGAAAAACTAACCAAAATAAAATATATATATATACATTCTGTATTACCTGCAGAAATAAAATATATATACGTATAATACTTTTTGATAGTTTTATATAATAATATGGGAAATCCTCGAAAATAAACTTCCCAATATTTCAGAATTTACCTATAAAATTAAAGAAAAAAAACACCCGCAGAGGTCTACTCTACACCATACCATCCCTTTCAAGCAATGTCCCATAGCCAGGGCCGTATTTAGCGCGGGGGGGGGGGGGGGGGGGGGGGGGGCAAGGCCCCAGGCCACCCACCCACGATCCCACAACTATAGGGATCGACCGAAATATAGCCGAGCCGAACCAGAATTGAATTGAAACCGAACAGGCAATTTTGAATTTTGCCACTTATTTTCCCCAAAATATATGAGAAAAAAACAAAAAGTTCGTGTTAAAAACAGTTAATATTTTTGTATGATAGTTATGAAATTATATTTTTTTTCACTTTCGATTCATCCCTTTTTTGATTATTTGTTTTTATACTGATATACACAGGAACATGCTTCAAGTTTCTAAGTTCCACGTCTAATATATAGGGATGTGAGTTTTCCTAAAATATGTTTTTCAAGGAAATTTGCGGAAAAGTATATTTCATCCGTAGTTACGACCACAAGAGACAAGACAACGAACCACCTAAACACATTTAAGCAGGAATCATCTGTTTTCAGAATGTGCTAAATTAATAATTAATAAAATAGGAAATTTCCAGAAAATGTATAGGAAATTTACGGATAATTATTAAGTAATTAAACATGACTAAGGATGATCCAACTCTATAGCAAATAGAGCGGAAAAAATGAATTCGCCACCAGCGGGGATTTACGGAAAATGTATAGGAAATTTCCGGAAAAATGTATATAACATTTCCGGAAATTTCCAAACATTTCCTGACTCACATCCCTACTAATATATTTACAAAAACATTCAGGTTTCTTTGAAAGGTATATGCAATAAATAGATTGAAAAGATATGGTAATGAAAACGAGAGAAAATGTATCTTTCAGTATAGTCTGATAGAAGTGCTCGGCGCCGTATGTGCAAACCCCATTCAGTAGAGCCCAGACCCAGACCCCCCCCCCCCCCCCCCCCCCCCCCCACCACTTACCAGGCCCCAGGCCACCCACAACTCTAAATCCGGTCCTGCGCATAGCCATATCCAACAGTCAAGCATAGCCAATAGTTTTTGTGTTATTAAACCAAAATTATTCAACACTATCCAAATAAATATACGAGACTGGTCAGGCGGCGCACTGGAGTCTTTCAAAAATCCCTTTGATGTTTATCCTTTGTCTGTCCCAGATTGTCCCGGCTCGCTGTTATATACTGACTCAAGACCTTTCCAGTCATACATCCTCCTAACTAAGAGGAACGGGCTATCTATGTCTTGCACACATTTAATACTGTGTTTATTTTTACCGTATCTAAATAATATATGTTTATTTTTATCATTAACATTAATTAAGTGCATTTTATGCCTTATTTGCGTAATATTTACTTCTGTACTTAATTTGGTATAGCTCTAGTTTTATTTTTATACACTTACACTAATTTGGTGTGGCTCTACAAGTTCTGCCTAAGAGACACTAATATATAAATAAGGTATTAATAAGATATTAACACTAAATATATATATATACAATAATACATAAAAATTGCGCAATTTTTAAATTTCAACATTAATTAAACAACATTAAAATTGCAGTAATCGATACCAACACAAAGGGAAATATCAAGTCACTGGTAATATCTGAACAGATAATGTCGAACTTCGTACATCTCATAATGTAGGGATCCATTTCAATTTCAATGGATTTTGGAATGCTTCTATATGTCATCAAGAAATGTAACAACTACTGAATACCACCAAAATGCATTCTCTAATTAAGCAAGCACCATACAAAATCCCATAATGTGTAAGGAAAATCATAAATTATAAGTGATTTAATCATGTCGTTTTATAGGTATAATCTGTAAGTAAACACTAATTATTACAATATAGGTATAAAGTAGATTGCTTGATCACAAATTACCCTAAACTAAAATAAGTTTATAATAATTAACTGTCTCTGTATCTCCTTGTCATTTACGCCATTATTCAGTTATTGTTCTAAATAAACAACTTTATCATGCACCAACCCTATTATGATAAAGCTATTATGACAATGATTGGGCCATATATTACTTCTCGTCATCTTATTAAAAATAAATAATACAAAAAATATAAAGCTGCTCCTCGATATTGTAATACAATAAAATAATTATATAAATAATAGGGAGGTGCGTTTTTTACTTTTTTTCGATTTGGTTGTTCTACCGGTGCACAAAAGTTGCCAAATGGTAAAAAATAAGGCAAAAAAAATTCTTTAAATTTCGTCTATATCTTCACGGATCCCAAGAGGGTTGAAATTTTGAGCCATCGCGATGCGCCATAATTAAATTTATAGCAATATTATACATTAATGAAAAAATCTATGACTCAAGAAAGAACTCCCTGCATGCATGTCATCAAATGTGTCCAAACTTAGTTAGATACCAAAATTTTAATTTTTGGATCAAGGGAACTAGTGCCACAGGCACATGGACAGAACCTACCATTTGGCACAAATGATGATAATTCTAAATTTTCGTGATGGCCAACTTTGAGTTCTCCTACTGCCTTAATATTATACTCATTAAAACCGCAGTGACCGATTTAGTGGGGGTAGACACCTTCAAAACAAACGTAGAGTGAATAGTTCTTGAAATATCGCTGGAAATGTGAAGTCCGGCACAAGTCTACATTACTGCCTTAATCGGATATGGACATTTCCTCAAAAAATTTTATTTTGAATTATCTCAAGGTAATGTGTTATATTGCTATAAATTTCATTATGGTGCATCGCGATGGCTCAAAATTTCATCCCTCTTGGGATCCGTCAAGATATCGCTGAAATTTAGAGAAATTTTTTTGCCTTAATTTTTAACCATTTGGCAACTTTTGCGCACCGGTAGAACAACGAAATCGAAAAAAAGTAAAAAACGCACCACCCTAATAAATAATACGACTAAACTACCATAGAAAATTATGTAGCAATTAATGGTCACGATATTGCACAGTGGGCCAGAAACCCTGTTTTGCGGCCAAAATTCCTTATTTCGAAAAATATTCATAGTTTGGGCACTATTTTTCACCTATACGGGTTTTCGATAGCGGCGAATCTTCTGAGATGGGTCTCAAATTCTCAAAGGGTGGCTGTGTGCCATTTCTGGCACGTGCCAAAATTTGCGTACTTGGCAAACACAATAGACACAGGCAGAATGGCGCAGATTTCGGTTCCACAAGGTTTAACAGGGTGCTGAAGCACTAACAAATGGTTTCAAATTCTCTAGTAGCGTAGAAGTGCCACTTTTTAGCTTGTGGCACATGGCACATGGCACATGTGTTTAGCATGGCACAAAATATCAAAATATCTAAAGCTTCATAGAAATGTTCCATTTTCGGTATTTATAGGTTTCCAAAGGTGCTGATTCGATTACAAATGTTTTCAAATTCTCTAGTGGCACATAGGTGCCACTTTTTAGCATGTGGCACATGTGTTTAGCATGGCACAAAATATTAAAATCTCTAAAGCTTCATAGAAATGTTAAATTTTCGGTATTTATAGGTTTTCAAAGGTGCTGATTCGATTACAAACGGTTTCGAATTCTCTAGTGGCACATAGGTGCCACTTTTTAGCATTTGGCACATGTGTTTAGCATGGCACAAAATATCAAAATCTCTAAACTTCATAGAAATGTTCCATTTTCGGTATTTCTAGGTTTTCAAAGGTGCTGATTCGATTACAAATGGTTTCGAATTCTCTAGTGGCAATTAGGTGCCACTTTTTAGCATGTGGCACATGTGTTTAGCATGGCACAAAATATTATGAGCAATTTGTTTACCAAACTTTGTGAGTGAATAAGTCTCACAGTATTTTGCAGAATGTATTTGAGATTTTTATCATAAAATAACTTATTCATATTACATTGAATAATTGTTGCTCCTAATGAATGATGAATCATACTGCAAGGGTGTTGATTTATACTAAGGGCCAAGGGTTTTTGCTTTCATGATAATATCAGCCAATCATGGTAAGCAACAGAGTTTTACATTGAGGCAAATAACCAGGTTTCTATGGCCATTTGTTTTATATTCCAGCTTAGAGAGCTGATTAAATTTTTAGCCAATCACTGATCACAAATAACAACTAAGCTGAAGTAGAATTCCATTAGTAAGTGCATTGATGATGTACTTGTTGTATGTATTGATGTATCTTAATTGTATTGATATTACTTGTATCATTATAACCATCCGTGATCATGGTCAATAAAGTATTCAGAGTAGTGATGGGAATTCGATGTGTTATCGCATTAATAAGACTAAATGTATGCAATAATAATAGAAAAATGTTGAAAACTGGAATTTTTGAATTGCTCCTTATGCGAAGGGGTGCAAGTAGGTGCAAATTTTTTTTTCATATTTATGATGTTCGAAGGTTGTATTTGAATGTCTGATAATGTTTTTCAGTGCGGTCGGATTAGTTTGAAAAGTCTGGCTTCGCTAATTACGAAAAATGAAATATTTTTGGGAAAAAAATGTTTAAATGAAACTTGGAGCATGAAGACAACGCTGGGGACCTCTAAAAATACGTTTTTTTGGCAATTTTTCCTAAAAACTGAAATTTTGAGTGAAAAATAGAAAATTTTTAATTTTTCACCTCAGAAAAAAATATTGGCAAATATTTTCGGAAAAAAAAATATTTTTTCTTAGGTTTCGAAATATGGGCTACAAGATAGGATATGTTTCAAACCACTAAAACAAACTTCATTTTAGGGTATTTTGGCCACCCCTGGCCCACTGTGTATTGGAGCGAGAAGCACTGGTTCAACCCCATACAACTTTCCTTATTTCCCATCAACATGTCAAATACTGTAGTATTTCAGTTAATCAGAATGATGAAGATCCACTCGAACAGTTTTGTGATGAAGAGCCATCGATGGCGACAGCAGATTGACCTTAGGTTTCTCATCAGAAAGCTGGTGTCTCACCCCGCCTGGGCTGCCGGACAAACCACTGCTGATGTAAGGATTTTGATTTTTGACTTCCTCCTGGGCGTCTCTGGTTCCATTATACGTGAAATTGGAATTGTAACTAAAAATTAATATTCAATATATATAAATATAATATATAAATAGAAGGGTCAATACCGGACAATAAATCAATGCTTTCTCCGCAGGTTTGGTTTTATTAGACAATGGGATCGAATTATAGATTTACTTACAGGAAGAAAGTAAAAATTATAAATCATGGTACAGTTGTCCAAAAACTATGTGTTTACTCTGTTAGTATTATATCATTTATGTCGGATATTGTGGAGAAAGCAATAACGATTGATGAGAGATATCATCTCATATGGTGATGGAATTTTGTTAGAGACAAATGTGAATGTATGACTTGTGATAATTGTAGCATTCGTTGGGCACACTTATCAAAGTCGGAAACTATGTCCAGGTGTGATCGAACTGCAGACCTCTGAGTCAGAAGTCTGGTGCTAACCATTCCGCTAGCGGCTCAGGTAAAAAGTAGTCCTGGAAATACTACCTGATATCCTGTACTGAATTTCCGCAATTTGCATCCTCATGGCATCCCATCTGTCAATACCATCATATGCTGCAACTGTGCTCAACCCGCCCTACCGTACATGGCCGTTTTTAACCACTCGCTACAATGAAACGGTAGTGTATATTAACCATGAACAATAATCACAGCCACAATGATTAATTATACACTCTTACTATTAATTTAGGTAGGACAGTTACACCCATAGATAAATGCGAGAAAGCCAACAAAGAGTTATAATAATATGAAACTACTCATTTACCCATAACACAAATAATAAATTATAATAAATAAATAAATTATAAAAAATAAATAAATTATAAAAAATAAATAAATTACAATACAATATATTATAAATTAAAATATATAAATTATAAATATATAAATTTAATACATCTTGCTGTTCGCTTTTTTCCATGTTATTAGATTTTAATTACCAGTTTTCTAGCAGTTGTAATTATTATAATTAACCTACAGAATTGTTCAAATTCATTCAGCAGAATGGCACAATAGAGTAAACTAAAATAGATTACGTCTGGGTTGATTGAATCATGTAATTGATGTTTGCCAATTAACCTTTCTCACACAATTTTAAATACAACGATTAATTAGAGCTATATGGCAGTCAACGAGACTGGTCTGTAACGTCCAACCATATAGAGAAGCACACGGAGCGAAACACACAGGGAGAAGTGCGACGCTGATTGGCTGAAACTTTACGGTGCTGTCAGGAAATTAGTACACGCTTATATCGCTTCGTTACAGTGTCGTCTGTAATTCGCCCATGGTTGGGTGAGAATTGATGGCACACGTTTATTGCCATGGTTCGAAACTTGTGGAGCCATATCCAACGATCACAACGTTCGGCATGCGCTTCATTGAGAGCAGCAAGTCTATATAGTCACGCGGACTTTCGCAACGAAGTACAAATTTGAGACATACAACTACTCCATGGGGGGCATATTCCAGACGCAAGTCCTCCTGAACAACCCCAGGCATATTGGAACCGCTTATTGATTTCCCCTTGATTTAGTAAACTAAGAATTTCTCTTCGGACACATTGAATAATATCGCTTTTATTCCTAATTTTTTTTTCCTTTGGGGCGTTTGTGGACAAATGTTAATAAGAAGTTCTTTGATTTTGTTAACGTCCCAATCATATATCATTTCTAATAATAATTCTTCATTTAAAATTCGACAATCTTCTTCGATATCAATATCACCTGAAATTCTTTGGATCTTCATGAATTCAGAGTTTATTACAACATTAGACTTCCATGTAAATGGAAGCTTTCCGATAAATGGGGCTCAACCGTCAATATTATAGGATGGCTAAAACGTCTGTCCTTATCTGATCTGATCTGACGGTATCTGACCCTTGTTCCATCTTGGTTCAGAGCCCACCTTGGTGTAGTGGATATATTGAATTCACATCTCTCGGAGGTTGTGGGTTCAACCCCAGCATTGGGGCCATTCGGCATGAGTGCTTTGAAGGGTTTAGCAAGGCATCTCTGCCTTGCATCCTTAAATGGTAGCTAAATGTGTACTGGAGTTTCTGCCCATGTCAGCATGTGAAGTTTCCCCGGTATTCCCTTAAACCCGGGGGGATGCAATATAACACCTCCCCTCTGAAACTAACTAAAAGGAATTCATATAAAATAAGCTAGAAATTTAAACTAGTTTTTAGCGGCGGGTGCCAAATTTTGGTACCAGCCCCAAATGTTGAAATATGTCAATTTTGAAAATTGATTGTTTGAAGCTGATTTTTCCGCAATAGGGTTTTTAGGCATTCTGGTCTCGTTTAGAACATATACGAATTGCACCAGGCATATCAACGATGTATTTTTCGGTGCTGTGTGCAAAATTTGGTGCCACCAAGAAATTTTGAAAATTCATTCAATAGTGACAACTCATATCTTACATTTTAGAGGTTTATGGATGGTTTATGCTCTGAATTCAATGGAATAAATATTTATCTAACAATTAGACATTTCAAACTTGTATTTTTCGGAAGTATGGGTGCAAAATTTGGTGCTAGCACAAAATTTTAAAACCCATCAACAATATCAATTGATTTTGTCACCTTGTTTCATGCGTTATACAGATTTTTGATGGTTCTGAATTCAATAGAATATGTAAAAATTGCATAAGAATTCTGAAACTTGTATTTTTCGGCAGTGTGTGAAAATTTTCAATAACATCGTTTATTATTTTGGTTAGAAATTGCCAACGCTGTAACCTGCTCTTTTCTTTCAATTGGAAGGTAACAACAGCGTTTATTGATTCCCACATTCCCACCCACATTCCCATCTTCCTTCATCGTCTGGGTATAAACTCCGCTGTATCAGCTGGCAATCAGGGCAATATGGGGCATGCTAAGTGTTTTGCCATATTCGGCAGTACAGTACTGTACAGATATACTGTACCCCTTCCTGCCTTCCCTTTAGCGTATCAAACAAACAATAAATATTTTATAATTAACTTTAACTATTAATATTGATAACTATTAACAAAAAAGATTAGTAAAATATTGCAGCAAAGACAGAAAGGCTGTATTGTTTTTAATAAATGATTAATGTTTCAACACCAAATAAATATGCGAAAGTTGTTTACATCTGAAACTATCCCATCTTTGCTGGGGCAATCAATCACACAACTTTCATACCCGCCATCCTTCATCCTATATCGCATTTTTTATATATGCATGTCATGTATTTTATATCAGACATGTCTTTGCTGCATTGTCTGCATACCGGTATGCCTGAAGGCCTACTGCTATGTCATATGATGATAGTGATACGTAACAGGGCAACCTGATCCCCTATTGGCTATTTACCTAACAGACAGTTAGGTAAATATTATATCTATTTCTCCCGATTGGTTATATGATTATATGCCGTCAGATCAGATCAGATCAGATAAAGACAGACGTTTTATTCTACCTCGTCAAGATTAGGCTTTATAGCAAATAGAGACTTGCACAAGAATCCAGTAAATATCAGATTTAGATTAACTTTATTCCAAAAATCATCCGAATCCACTAGTTCTAACTCAGAATCTCTCTCATCAACATCGGCAATTTCTTCTTGAGTAGATAAATCAAAACAGACTTTGCAGTCTAAGTCAAAAGTTAACACCATAGGGTGATAGCCACAAATCCCACAGTTGAAGGCGTACTCATGATTGGTCATAGCCTCAAAGTGAAAATAAGCTTTACGAAGTATATCCCCATTAACTGTAAAGCCAATGGTATTGGATAAGGAAGAAGCAAAAGTACTAAACATACCATGATTGGCAACTTGGTGGCGCAACCATACCAAGACATCTAACTTAATTAAATGTATATCATCAAAATTGTCGGCTCCAAAAGTAGGGCATTCTTTGAAAAACGTTTGCAAATTCACCAACACACTCATAAAGCAATAAACTTTGGCTGAACATGTGATATTACATCGATCATTTCATTCGATATCACAATACTTGCAAACACTTTCTGAAGGTTCGTACAATAGTGGCAATTCACTGTTCAGTTTTTTGGCTAAAAGACCGATGTTTACAGGAATCTTTTTAACCTCTTGTAAATATTTAACCATTTTTTCAAGGATCGCTGTGTGAAGGTGAATAAACAACCTTAGAAGAACAACCTTAGTAGATAATTGTGAGAATAATCTATAGGTTTAAACATTACCACTGTTGGTGTATTAGCTTTCATGGCCTCACCATAGACTGAAATGCACTCCTTGATGGTACACATTTTCAAAAAAAAATTTTGAATCACCCAGCTCTAATAATTTACCATGAGATAAGTTCTGAATGGCATGGTCATTATCAACAAGATTGACAACAGCACAATGGGAACATTCAGATGAAGGAAAATTAACACCTGAAATCAGCATTGTGATATTACATGTCTCCAATTCGCATTGCACAAATCATGCTAAAATCTACTCCTTGATTGTACCTCATGACATGGACAGGCAAATCAATGCCACTCTTGCAGTGACGCACAAGGTACAGACCATGACTGGGGTCGATTAATACGCCATTTTAAATACAATTGATGAATGCTGCAGACGAACATGTCTTGCCAAACTGTGTGAAAGCATCCATAATTTACAAAGATAAAACTTGCGAGGAGATATTATGGGACTTTTCGGTTTAAGCTGGAAGTGATTTTTGGGGCTCTTTGTCATAATCCAGGAACAGGTCGGGACTAGATGTGGATTGATCTTCGAGGAAGATATTGAAGTAGGCCTACTTACAATTGGACTAAAGGGCTTCACAATATGTTCTCATTCCACATCTGAAATGTTTGTTCTAATATATAGAACAGTTTCACTAAAAATGAAGACAAATCCAATGTTTTGAAGCCACCAACATCATGGGAATAAGTCGGCGAAGACATATCACCAGAGCCACTGAGAGCAGAGATCTTATTCATTGGCAAGGGAAGATCAGACTGTGATGTACTGGTAGTAATAGTGGTAGGCCTACTAATACTGTTACCAGCATTCTCGGTCGATGTTAATAAAGTTTGGGTTACCACTGGGTACACAAGTGGTTGTAATGGGTAGGGTATGGGTAGGTTACAAATAAACATAGGCGTATCTGGATTCAACTTAGAGGGTTCACTAATAAGTTACCACCTATCAATACAGTAGCAATACAATTATGAATATTGCATAAATGTTCTAAAAAGCTTGATTTCCATCTGATAATAGCCAAACAATCTAGAAATGGACAATGATAGTATGCTCGAAGATTTGGAGTAGGTTTGGTAGTTTCACTTATAGTTGCAACTTCAACAGTCTCAGATTCATGGTTTAACTCGCATGAAAGACAATATAAACCTTCAACACTAATGGCATGGTTCCAATGACCTTTAATAATATGCTCTTTAATTTTAGAAGAATAAGCATGACAATAGGAGCATAACGTACAATGATGATGAGAAAATGAGGTCCCATCTTTACAGTACCGTTCCTTGTATGTCTCCACAGCAGGCATGTTGCAAATGTTGACCTCTTCATCGACTACTGATGTAACATCAATATCCTGTGAATCATCCTATTAATGATCGTGACTATGATGCCAAGATAACGCCAATGCACTTCTATATTTATAATTAGAAATCATTATACTGTCTCATTCAGTGAATATATGGAAGTATGGTAAATAAATCATATAGGCCTACCAATAAGGCAATACTCAATAGGGTTACAGCTACGAACTGACAACGGCCTAACTCTAAGAGTAGGCCTAATAATAGGCCTATTGCTGTATTGATTAGTATTAGGCCGACACTGCTGCACTGTGAAATGATGACATATAGACATAGTAGATAGTAGAGAGTACCAGTACCTCTTCCTACTGGCAAACTTTAAATCGAGAACACCACAACTGTCAGACTGTTAAGAGCCCCTCATTGGAATATAAGCCTAATCTAGTAGACTATTCCTTGCTGCCTTGTGTTGTACAAAAATTACTACTGGTACTGGTAGGCCTAGGCTTAGGCCTACCAGGTCGTGTAATGAGCACGAATTAGATGAAGTTGTTGCCGCTTTGCTGGAAGATGATGGAGAGAATGAAGGAGAAGCTGTTGCTGGTTTGTTGGAAGATGAACCTGTGGATGAGATTGAAGACAACTTACTACTGAGTGACAATGAATGGGAATTAGACGAAGAGAGTGACTCATCTGATAATGAAGATGAACCAGAGCCAGGAGATGCAGAAGAGGAGTATGATTCTGATTATACCTTGCCAGGTGACAATGAATCAGCCAAGATTACTTCGAAAGCTGGGATTGAGTATATTGACTATGAACCTCCACCATCAAAGATAAGTCGCTGTGATATAATAAACTTTCATCCAAAAGTAAAAGTTCAACCTCAATCGGAAAAGGAGAGTTTTCAAGTTTTCATAACTGAAGACATTCAGTACATAACTCTTAGAGAAACTAATCGTAGAGGTACTGCAATGGTGAAAAAGAAAGAACTCCAAAAGTTTGATCGCTTCTCCTTTCAAGAGTTACAAGCTGATTTGGGGATCATGATAATGGCTGGTGTTTACGGTAGTGCTCACCAAGAATTATAGGAGTTATGGAATCCTGTTCATGGACCACCATTTTTTCGTGCTGCCATGGGTTTACCACGATTCAAACTGTTATTGCGATGTTTGAGATTTGACAACATTGCCACTAGAGAAGCACGCAAACAGGCAGCAGGTGGAGATAAGTTTGCTGCTATACGCAACGTCTGGGAGATGCTTCAGGCCCAGTTATTGAAGGGAATTATTCCTGAAGTCAATCTGACAGTTGATGAACAGCTTGTAGGTGTCCCAGCTAGGATTTATATGCCAACGAAACCTAAAAGGTTTGGTACTAAGAAATTTTGGATCAACGAAGCCTCTACTGGTTATGCATTGGGAGGTATCATATACAGTGGGAAACTAGAGGGTGAGGCAGTTCATCGGGGATTGGGGAAAGATATTGTATTGGAACTGTGTGAACCGTTCTATCAAACTGGCCGAAATATCACAACGGATAACTTTTTTACTTAGTTCGATTTGGCGGTTGAACTGAGAAAAAAGGGCCCTACTCTATTAGGAACTGTACGTAAGAACAGAAAAGAGGTTCCATCAGAGCTACAGCTGTCGAAGAAATGTACTGTTAATTGCAGTGCGTTTGTGTTCAACGAAGAACATAAAATAACCGTAGTATCCTACATGGCTAAGAAAGATAAAAACGTCATAATGCTATCAAGTAGCCACTGCCCTTTTGAAACTGATAAGGATGGCAAACCCTTAGTTATAGCATAACTATAACAGCACTAAATTCGGTACAGATCTAATGGATGAGCGAGTCAGCCACTTCACGTGTAAGAGAAAGACAGATCGGTGGCCTGTTGTTATTTTCTCGAATATGGTCGACGTTTCTACAGTGAATGGTGTCATCATTATGAAAAAGTTGGGATACAATAAATCACGGAGTCAATATCTCAAGAACCTGGCATTGGTATTGGCATTGGCAACTGACAACATTCAATACAGGGTGAACCAGTTCCGAACACCGAAGCTGTCATGACAAGCTGCTGAATTCCTCGGATTTAGCCCTGCAAAGTCCAATGAAGATGATGTGAATCACATTACTCTTGGACCTCGGAAGTGTTATGTTTGCACTGGTAAAAATGCTTCATCAATGCGCCAGCGATGTGACAAATGTCACAAGCCTGCTTGCAAGCAGCATCTTATAGTTACCAAAACTTGTGTATGCCAAAACTGTAAATAAGTATAGGTATGTGAATTACTTTAATTAATGATTAATAATGTAATGATATCAGATATAGTAATGACATTTGTTTCTTACACAACAAAATACCATGGGTTGCCCTTTCCCATGAATTTTCATCTCTGGCAGTCATCAGAAATAATATCTCCCATGAATTAAATAAGAAACATGAAAAACTACAAATGTAGTGCACATGTACTAATTAAGTATTAAGTAACCAAAAGTCTTGTACATATTAGTGTTAAATAGAATAAAATAGCCTCGCGCCTGTGCAAAACAATGCAAAATTTGAACGCTCATATCTGTGACATTCCGCACGAAATCATCACCTTTTATAGCATTTTTTACCTTAGGTGCTCGGATTTTTTTGAAATTTGGTGGAGAGCTAGTACTTATTGAGTAAGTAATGCATGCTAAATTTTAGATCTTGAACTGCTTGCAATCACGAGATATGCCACCTCAAAGTTTGAGGTTTTCGCCGATTTCTGGTCGGACCGGAACTATACAAAGAGGTCTAATTCATGAAGATCTCACAATGAACATGCAACATAAGTATTCATTTGAAAGCTCTTGTCTTGGTCTTTCATAATATCCAGCTATTTTTGCAATATTTTAAACATAGCTCTTTTAATATAGCTTTGAAGACTTGAAATGTGTAGTGCATCCAAACATCGCGATGTTTCGCAAAATGTTGCGATTCGTGATAAACATTGTTGATTGTTAACAATATGTGTGTCTATTTTTTTACATGATGTTACTTGTTAATCAGCATAAAAATGATTTTTAGTTTCAATCTTAAAAAATATCTTTAGTTTTTTATACATGGCATGGCAAATTATGGATGGAGTTACCTCCATCCAGCGACTTTCTTATTAATATCATAAGTATAAACAGAAGCACAATACATATAAGTAGTATACAAGACTAAATCATATCAAAATCAATACACAAAATTTAAATTCAATTTTAAATACAACTTCTTCGCATTGTAGATGTAGATTCGCATTGAGATGTACTATTTATAGAGTCTTTTGTTGAAATAGAGTAAGTTCTGCCAGTTTGTGTTGTTGGATCAACAATGGACAGACTGACAGAATATCAAAGGATTGCACCCTCAGTATGTCTGATTGAGAGAGACTTAGTTTAACCTCCAAAGTCTCTGCATATGTCTGGAGTACACATGCCAGATACCACTGTTTGTCGTAGATTGCTGTAACAAATCCAGAAATTGACTCAAAGTCAATCTCCAAAACTTCCTTAGTTTCAGTTGAGTACGAGAACTCCTTCACAGCTAATGCACTCAAACTAATTGGCTTGAAGTTATGAATGCTTCGAGTACCTGGAATAGTTTTTGCAACAAGGAATTGTTGTTGGAGTGTTGTTATTTGTGGTTCATATTAGGGATGCGACAGAGCTCCGGCTCCGGCTCCGGAAATCCGGAGCTCCGGGCCAATTTTCTAGTTCCGGCTCTGGTTCCGGCTCCGGGCAAATTAACCCGGAGCCAATCCGGAGCTTATATTGTTTAAATTCGAATTAAAATAATAAGTTTTTCTGATGTATGAATAATGTAAATATCATAGTAATTAACATAATAACTCATTAAGTAATTTACAGCTTGTTTTTTTAAGTTTCCTGATAACCTCCCACCCCCTTGTGAAATTGTTTAAATGTTTGAACAAAAACATTGAAATGATTCAGTTAATTCAATTAATATTCTTCCCTAATTAAAAAATCTTAAATACGTCACATATCGTTTCGTTCGTCAGTCTAGAACACCCATTCCACTGACCCCCCCCCCCCCCCCCCCCATCCCCATCCCCAACAGGCTGGTACTGTTCATTTGTATAAAATAATCAGTTTAAATACTTATAATTCTAGAACTATTTTATATTATAGAACTATATGTTTATTAAATTTATGTAATAATAATTTTAATAGTTATACATATTGTGTGCGAGATTGTATTCAGTTCCTGATTCAATAGTAAATAGAGCCCGAGGACCCTCTAAACAGTTGTGATATATCCAAATTACTAATATTATTTTAGATATCCGGTTTATGCCAGCCTACGTACGTAAGTGTATTAGGTGGTACATGTTTTATCGTTTATCAATGACAATATACTGAAAACTGCACCAACTCCTGGAAATTAATTACACAATGTCCCATAAAAATAGTGTCGATGATAAGTTGACAACAAACCGAAGTTACTGATAGTCTAGTCTAGTCGTAAGAAATAAAAATAACAGAGTTTGTGTAATGAGTGTGAACTGAAAAGTCTAAAACATTACAGTATATTTTAGCCCATTGAACACCAGATCAGATGAGGGAGTCTATGGACGCAATCAAAATTCATCCCTCTCCAGGGGAAAATTCGACGTAAATAACTGCTGATTACTCCCAAAAATAAAACTGTAACCTGTTCTATTGAATATAGTTTATTGTTTTGATTAGAATAGACTAGCATGCGACTGCAAACTGCTCATTTCCCTTAATTGATAATTTACATTGAGGGAGATATTATTCGCCGAGTAAGAATTTGCATCAAATCCCCCCCCCCCCCCCCCCCCCTGTTTCATGGACGCATATCTGTCTATGTCTACTATAATAATACACTTGAATTATCAATCACCAAATCTCCGGCTCCGGCTCCGTCTCCGGCCGGAGCTCATATTGTAACCCGGAGGAACCTCTGGGCTCCGGCTCCGGATGAAATTTTAGCTCTGTCGCATCCCTAGTTCATATTCATCTTTGCTTATGTAAATAGAATGTATCCCTTTGATGTTTTCAACAACAAATTGGTGGAGCTGTTTTGGTGTCATTATTTGGTCATTGTATGGTCTCTGGAGACTTGCTCGAGCAGCAAGTCTCTTTATAGTTCCACCAATCCCATCAAAAGGACCTTTTCCATGTGAAGAGGAAAACCTTTACCATTTTACCATTTATTTGAGAAATATATTGATATATCCCTAGCAGCACTACCATGTATAAAAAAAATAAAGAAATTTTTTGAGATATTTCAAAGTAAAAATATTTTTTATGCTGATTAACAAATATGACATAGTTAAACACATGCAAAGAGATAGTCGCAAATATTGTTAACATTCAACAATGTATGTTGCGATCGCAACGTTTCGCGATGTTTCGCAAAACCGTCGAATGACCAAAACAAAAACGGCTGTAAGTCACGAAAGGGGTGGAAAAGCCATCCTAATTTTTTTATGGGTGTTAAGAGACATAATAAGGATAATTTGAGCCAAGTTTGAGCAAAATTGAAGTATACATGTTTTTTGCGCTTCGCATTTAAAGTCTTTAAAGCTACATTAAAAGAGCTATGTGGAAAATATAGTACAAGTATCACGATATTATGAAAGAGCAAGACAAGAGCTTTCAAATGAATACTTATGTTGCATGTTTATGATATCTTCATTATTGATGCCTCTTTGTATTCTTCCAGTCTGACCGCAAATCGGCAAAAACCTCAAAATTTGAGGTGGTCTATAGGTACTAGCTCTCCACCAAATTTCAAGAAAATCTGAGATGGTAAGGATTTTTGCTGTGTTGATCTCATACGGAATACCCCATCTCACCTATTTTTCAACGAAATTCAAATTGTGTTACATATTTGGAATCTTTGCATGGCCAGCTTTCCATTGGTACCAACAAACAGGAAACAGCTATAAGGTAGAAGAACAAATGCGGTGTATCTGGTGTAATATCGCTAGAGACACTTTTTTTAAACGCTTGTTTGTAGCTTAAAGATTGAAAGCAAAAATAAAAATTCTGGTTCACCCAGTCAGTGGTCGGGAGGTGAAACTATCTCTGTTTCAAATTTCATGCAATCTCATTACGATTTGTAAAAAAATTAGGGGGGGGGGGGGGGGGGTGTCACTGAATTACAACACTATATTCCTGTATTTTGGGACATGGTGTATTGCAGTAGGCTATTGCTGTATTGTAGTCAGAGCCAAGTCAAGAAGTAGGCCTAGATCCATGAATTTAACAAATATAGCCTACCGGGTATCCAACTGTAAGCATTAGGCAACAGTTGTCATGTTCTCTGTTTAACGTCTTGTAATGATATAGGCCCACTGCTGTACTGCCTGCCTACAGACAGAAATAATTTGCAGATAGGTGACAGTGGTGCCACCAACAGACTGACGGAAGACATCCCAGTCTACCGGTACCGAACCATTAAATTCTTGCAAAAATACCAGTAGCCGTAGCTCTGTAGCTACAACAGAAGAAGACATACCAGTCTACCGGTACCAAACAGCCAAACCCTTAAATTCTTGCAAAAATACCAGTAATGGAAGCTAACAACAGTATCAGTGCTACAACATACTGTAGACCCAGGCCTACGAATTCGTAAACTAACTTACTGTACTGTCAGCCAATCAGCGCTACACTGCTCTGGGTGCTGGTACCGTACCAGTAGGTAACAAAACAAAATAATTAAAATCAAACAACTTAACCGTTGCATGCAAACTGTTAACCTGATAAAGCCCTCCTTTTGGGCGAAACCAAGACTGTCTCTGTGATGTGCTCACAGATCAGCAGTTTTCATGTAACGGTTAAGTTGTTTGATATAAATAATTGTGTTTTGTTACCTACCAGTACGGTTTTTACCCACTTGTTGAGTCTTAATAATTAAATTTATTTATTTATTTTTATTTGATTAAATATTAATACTTATCATTGGTTTAATTACTACTACATTAGCTCTTATGGAACTTCCGAAACTATTTATACGAGAGTGGACAAGGAAATTAATTATGACCAAAACATACAATACATTCAAAGGCATATTTTCAATATAAATCCATATTACTAATAGTGCAATTCACATGAACCGCAACAAAATAGATATAATTAATTCAATGTTAAGTTATTATTAGAGTTGCTAGTTAAAGTTGCCTTATTTTATAATCAATACAAATTATATAGGCCCTAGTTATAATTAGACATTTGAATCTAAGCGAATTGACCAACAATCATTTACTCTTCTCAACTACACCAAAGATAATTGTTATTGGACCATTGATTGTTGCGTTGATTGTAGGAAAAGCGACTTGACAGCATACCCTGCTGATGCAGCATCAGTGTATTCACCTATCCAGCTGTCATCATCTCCATCAGGGAACAAGACATCTTGATGAACCACTATTGTGACACTTTCCACATCCCATCCTTGGAGCTCCTGTGTCAAAATTAGGATTTTTTCAAATTCGGAAATTCTGATCACTGCCATCCACGATTCATTGAGAGTGTTAGTATGAGTGTTTCCTGGGATGACACCAGACAAGACTGTACTAACTCGATATTGTGAGTTTTGAGAGGGCCTTTTTAAGTAACTTGAAGTCTTAGAAAGACTCTTATGCACAAGATGAAATAGGGCATAATTTGCTGGTAAATTGCTATCAGCAATAGTTTGTGCAGCCATCTTTCTACAACTCATTGGGGTTATTCTCTGCTCCTCATTATCTTGCTGTCCTTCTCGCAACATAGCTGTCAGGATTTGTGTAAAATGGTTCTTACCGATGGGCTGATTTGTATACCACCTCCCATCTCCTTTAGCAGTAGACAGCTTTGGGCGAACCCAATACTGCTCTTTAGGATTAACTTTTCCTTGTGGGAAACGCTTAGAAATGAAGAGATCATTAGGTAAACAGGTCAAACTGACTTATCTTACACTTCATGGGCCCTCAGCCCGAATGATACGGACATCTCTAACTGATCCACCTTTCCGAGTTTTTGTACAGCGTCCTTTCAAAGTAAGATAAAAGTCTCCTATTTGCATATTATGCATTTCAACACCTGGGCGAGAACCAAAATGCGTTGTCATAACAAGTAGAGGGTATTTCTTAATGTCGTGGAGTTCCCATATCCCAGCAAACCTTTCTTTCTAAGTATCTTAAGATCACCACTTTCCAATGGATCACTGGCGTTAGCAAGATTGCCCATCCTACTCTCTTTGATCTGCTTCAGGCGGCATTGAAAGATCTCTTTGGTTTTTGTGAACTCCGGTTTTACAAGAACCCCATACCCTATGTCTTTGTAGAGCAGTAGAATTCCATAAAAATACGTTTGTAAGGTGGTTGTTTCGAATTTTTCTCCAGATGATTATTTGAACTCTTTCAAAAAACCATTACTATATCGAGCTAGATCATTCATATTTAGATTATCAATATTTCGTCTTTCTCCTTTGAGAATGAGATATTTCGATAATGCTGCGACTGACTGTTTTGTTGACCACACTGTATTGTGATTTCTATTTTAAGCCAAATAAACATCGTCATCTATCTCCTGCGACATACCTTTCATATCCTCTGCATCACATTCGCCCTCCAACTGCTCGTCTAGTCTTTCTGCTTGCGCCTAACTATTATTGATGGTAACTCTTGAACTGGCACCACCATATCCATAGGCCTTTTGCTAATGCTTTATAGATATCACGGTACAGTGTACTACTGATATTTGTTAGATTCAAAAAGGTATTAGTATTGTGGCTATAAATAAAAAATGATTAACTATAGTAGCGTGAGTATATACTAATACTAATAATTAATATTAATAATAATAGTAAATAATAATATACTATAATTATTGTCTGTTTGAGCCACAGTACGACGGCCTCAGTAGTTATACAGATTAATTTGCTTCAGGTATTATATCCGTATATTCCGTTCTCGAACAGACAATTGGCCCGTATGCATAAAACACTTATGACGGTCGTAATCCTCCGATCATCGTATGTCAGCAGATACGACTATCGTAAACAAAATCGATATGCATAAAAATTGTCAGACCCTTTGATTGTAAACTTACGATTCATTTCGATCGTAAATTTAAGGGTGCTCTCTATCGAGTATTAAAGTTAACGATCTGCCCCAGTTTACATTGAACTCAATTTTTATTGGCTAAAAGGTAGTATAGGATACTGTTGCTAAGGCTACCTATAAAACAATACAACAGTCGTGAATTATATTGTAATAATAAGGAACATAATAGGAATCTCAGATTTTCGCAGTTATTGTTTACAGAGTTGCCCAGCAACACTCTAAAATAGCATCGTAAAAATAGCATCGTAACTAAATTACGATAATTGGAAGCACGATTAATCGTAAACAGTTTTATGCATACCAATATACGATAATCGTGGATACGATAGTCGTAATCAAACTTACGGATCATTTAGAGTTACGATGGACGTAAATTTACGACTGTTTTATACATACGGGCCAATAATTAGTTTATCATTTATTCGAGCTTTTTGCTGAGGGTGGGTAATAAATTAGTTACTTTCATGCGCAGAGTTTTGCTGTACAGTAGTGATTGGCATTGGTACACCTTGGGTGGGTACTGGGTACCCATAGTTTGACCAATTTTTTCATATAAAAAGGCTTTTATCATGAGGTTTTTTTTTCTATAACAAATATTTGACCTTCTGACAGTAGGATGGTAGCTAATAATTTTGATTTTGTGTTAGCTAGTACTTTTTTTTGCTAGTGAAAAAAAATTAATTTGAAAAAATTTTATAATTGTTTTCTTGTGAAAATGGCTATTATCATGAGTTTTTTTGTTCTCGAACAAATATTTTACCTTTTGTCAGTTAGATGGTAGCTAGTATTTTTGACTTTGTGTTAGCTAGTACATTTTATACGATATTAAAAAAATAAAACTGTGTGTTTGTGTGTTATAAGTTCTAGATTTAAAATACTGCAGTTCTAAGAGGTCTACTAATGATTTAAAGTGACAATTTATTTTTAGTTTTTTTTTATTTATTTTTTAATTTATGTTCTAGAACATAATATTTTTTATTTTATTTATGTTCTTGAATATTATATATTACTTGTCTATTGTTCTAGAACTCTTCAACGTTGTCACAGTAACAATGACATAGTTTTAAAAATGCAGTTCTATACGGAATTCTAGCCAAAAAATCAGTATTGAACAAGTTAACACCATTACTATTACTAGCACTATTATTATTCGCACCATTACTATTTGTAATTGTACTGGATTGCGCAATGAGGACGGCCAGAAAGGGTGAAGATCTGGGATTCACACTACAAGAACGCAGAAGTAGTAGATATCCGGCAACTACAGTCACAGACACCGACTTTGCGGATGACAGCGCCCTGCTCTCTAATACGCTAGCAGATGCACAGCTTCTACTAAATAAATTGGAGAGGGCTGCTAAGGAGGTTGGATTGCATATAAATGCTACCAAGACCGAATTCATGACTTTTATTTAATGTTGAGGGAAAAAAGCTTATCTCTAAAGTTAGCTCTAAAAATTATAAAGCCCTCTTGCCGATTGATTACATATTTACGTTTATTGCACCATAGACACAGATAAATGTTAAATGAAACAAAAACACACTTTGTTATACAGTATACGTGATAGACATCACACACCCCAAACGCACCACACGCACAAAAGCACCACACACTCACAAACGCACACAAACCAAAAAAAATGAGATGAGGGCATCAAAAGTAAACCAGCACAGACAGTTGCAAGAGTACCATTAATCAGATAGAAATATATTGTTAAATTCAGAAGTTATGAACGAGTAGTGTGTAAAAGAAGTAAAAATTAAGATTAAAAGATATGTGTTGCAATCCGCAAGATAAAAAAGTTTAAAGGGGCAAATATTTGGAAGAATAAGTAAACCACTAAAAAAATAAAAAAAGACGAAATTCTAGAATTGTTTTGCACTTTATTATACATATGTTGTTCTGTTCCACTATGTTATTACTGTAATTTAAAACCTGAAAGAGAAAACCAGTGGTATATTGAGACCGACGTACAGACTACCCTAATAGCCGAGACTGTTTGTTACATCGACCTGTATTGAATACGAATATGGCAATTACATCGATAAGGGCGACCGCCTTGTCGCGCAGCGCTGTCGTGGAGACTGAGTGACTATGTCCGTGTGGTGGGCCGAATAAGATAGTGGTAAGTGTTGCTCTTAGTCCTAAAGCCGAAATAGCTGCGTGCAATATAATATGGTGAGAATGAAATAGTGGGCATTCCATAAAGTAGTGGAAAGCGGCTTCCCGTTGATGGCCACAGGAACATGATTTGACGATTTGGACATGATTGGAGTAAAGGTTAGAGTTTAGATTACATCTCAGTTTGGCAAGTAAGCCGTTTATAGTTGGAGATCCAAGGGAGTAATAGAGAGGGATTGGATGCAGAGAACAAATTATAGGCAATACACAATGAATGAACATGGTGAAAGAACAATGATATTATTTATAATAATAATTTTAATAAAATTCACAATATTTAGAGCAGCAGTAGTTCCAGTACTGATGGAAGTCCAATGCTGGGCTCTAACTGCTGAGGACACCAAATCCCTAGCACATTCACAAGAATGCTACGTCGGGTTCACTGTATCAAGTACAGTATACACAACACATCTCTAACCAGACACTATATAACATTGGAGGTGTCTCATTGGTTCCCCCAAGCCTGACAGTTGAACAAAGCCACCTCCACCTTGCAGGGCATTGCTTTCGCCGTGAATCGATGAAGTATATTTTAATCTACAGATTTATGTCTATAGGCCTACTATATTTATACAATTTAATTTAATTTAATTTATACATCTAAGTTAAATTGTATACCAGTATACAATTTAACCTAGTTCCATATGTCCCATAATTTTATAAACAGTTTCTACTAGTAATTATCACTATATATTGGGATGGAGCAGGTTACATTCGCAGGTTAATCTTAACAAAATATAAAACGAAATTCAACAGACAAAGCATTGTGTTATATTTCTTACAATTATATTCAATATTAATACACCAAATGGCGAATGGAATAATTGCATTGTGGGATGAAATAATTGCATTGTGGGATGAAATATAACATAAATAAATATATTTAAAATAAAATTGAAATATATATAAATATATGAAAAAATGGAGATATTCATCAATACCCACCTCGAAAGCAATCCTGATCTATTTCGTAATCTTGTTGAAACCAGGTGTTTAAATTTCTTCCATGAGAATGCGTAAATGATGGGGTTAAAGCAGCTGTTTATGTAACCCATGAAGGTTGCGAAAATCTGAGGTGGGATAAAATAAGGTAAAACAACTCCAAGTTAGTTGTTGGTTTGAATAAAAACAAGCACATGTTCAAATTTGCTTTTCTGGAAGTATGTTTTGAGTAAAAGTTAGCAAATTCTTCAAGTAAAGTGAAGCAAATGTTTTTTTATTAAATCTAACCAGTGTATTGTATGGAGCCCCGACACATGCGCACATATTAGCTAACACTTGAATACGTGATGACTAACACGTGCGCATGTGTTGGTAACACTTGCGCACGCATTGGTAACACTTGCGCACGTGTTGGTAACACTTGCGCACGTGTTGGTAACATTTGCGCACGTGTTGGTAACATTTGGGTACGTGTTAGTAACGCTTGCAAAAGTGTTAGTAAACGTGCACAGGTGTTAATTATCACATGCGCATGTATTATTAACATGTGCGCACATGTTAGTTATGAAGTTAGGACAATTTGTACCTGGACAATTCGTACCGGACAATTCGTACCCGGAAAATTCGTACCTGGACAATCTTTTTTATGAAATGATATTTTAAAATTTTTTTATGATGGGTACGACATAACATATAGTAGGTCATGGTACGAATTGTCCGGGTACGAATTGTCCGGGTACGAATTGTCCAGATACAACTAAATATAAAATTAAATAATTATGATGATTTTAAAGAGTAGAGTTTATTTAAATATATTTATAGTTAATATTTCTTTCTGTATGAGTAGTAGGGTCTTGGCCGGCTCGGCGACAGTTAGACCTAACTGACTGGCGCCAGACTGTCTGGGTGACACCCAATGACACTCTACGGGTGTCATTGGCGCCAGACTGTTTGGGTGACACCTCCTAATTAGGCTAATTAGACCCTAATTGACAGGTGTCATCAATTAACCCTATTAGTACCGGGCTATAAAATGCTGTACAAATACCGGGAGGGGGTCATATTGACCCCCCCCTCTAAAATCTACAAATATTTACGAAAACGTCTGATTTTTTGTTTGTACGTAGGTATCACTTGTGTGGATCCGACCGAAAAAAAAAATTTCGAAAAAATGTACTGGGGTGGTTATATTGCAGCACCAAAATTACAAGTAGTGCACAATTTTCACAAAATTTGAAAGTTACATTTTCGGCTAATTATTTTTCAATACAGGTTTTCTAGGGCGCAAAATACATTGGAAAATATTTAAAAATGATATGATTACTATAAATGGCCGTTTAGTCCTCTCTGCGTAGGAAAAAAATGAAAAAAACAAGTAACCAGCACTTTTCAGGTAGAACACAAAATTTTTAATTCACTTATACGATGCTATAAATTCACATTTTCAGGTTTTCGAGGGCGCTGATTCTAATGGAATACATTTCTGATATGCCAGATCATTGATACTTGTATTTTTCGGCGTAATTTGGCAAATTTTGGTGCTAGCACCAAATTTCGTACCCATCACCAAAAAGTACAAGTTTGCGATGTCCAGTGCTGTTTTTATGGATTCCATCGGATTCAGGACCCTCATAAACCCGTATAACGCAAGAAACAATGTGATACTATCTACTGATAAATTTGCATATTTTCCAAAATTTGGTGCTGGCACAACAATTTTCACCCACTGGCGAAAAATACCAGTTTGAGAACTCTTATGAAATTTTTACTGATTCCATTGAATTCAGAACCATCACAAACCCGTATAACGCAAGAAACAAGGTGACACAATCAATTGATATATTTGATGGTTTTCAAAATTTGGTGCTAGCACCACATTTTGCACCCACATCCGAAAAATACAAGTTTAAGATGTCTAGTTCGATAGTTATTTATTCCATTGAATTCAGAACAGCCATAAACCTCTAAAACGCAAGAAATAAATTGTTACAAGCAATTTTATCTATCGAATGAATTTTCAAAATTTCGTGCTAGCACCAAAATTTGCACACAGCACCGAAAAATACAAGTTTGATATGCTTGGTGCAACTCGTATATATTTCATCGAATCCAGAACCCCAAAAAACCCCAATTGCGTAAAAAACAAGTTTCAAACAATCAATTTACAAAATTGACATAATTCAAAATTTGGTGCTGGCACCAAAATTTGGCACCCACCGAAAAAAACAAGTTTGAACTTTCTAAATCAATTTATATGAATTCCATCAAATTTCTAACACCAAAAAACCGGTGTAAATCAAAAATAGAGATGTTACAATTCATATTTAATGAAATGTAATTTTCAAAAAACGTCTCAAAAAAAGTGCCAAAATTAGGGTTAAAAAATGGTGCTATAACTCGAAAAGTACCCAATATTTTTGAAAACGGTTTTCATTACTAGGAAGACAATAGATTTTTAGGAAAAGTCATAAAATTTCAGATTCCCAACTGCGTTTGTTACAGAATTATAATAAAAAAACCACGGGGGGGGTCATATTGACCCCCCCCCGGGTTTAATAGGGTTAATTAGTAAAATTAAACCCTAATAGGTGTCCTAATTAGGGTTTAATTGATTATCCTAATTAATCAATTCGATACGCAATTGTGTCAGTGACGTCTAACTGTCGCCTAGAGGGCCAAGAGGGTGTCATAAGTGACACCGCAGCTCTTTTATTTATTAATACTTATTTATTTGTATTTAATTCTAATTTATTTATTTGTATTTAATTTTAATTTAATTAATTGTATTTATTTTTACTTTATTTATTTGTACTTAATTTTAGATTTACCAATAATTAGTTTTATATATTGGTTTCTAAATGACCTCATTGACTTTCATCTCGTTATACTTAGCCATAGGGTATACAGCTCCCTTACTGGTAACTAATTACTCTTATCTATATCCAGACAGCTTTATCGTTGGCCTTTGACCCCCAATTAGCTTTAACCAAGCAACAGCTTATTAATGTAGTTGTATCCAAGCGCCCCGCCCCCCTCTCGTGACACCTCTGATTACTAATTACTCTTACCTATATCCAGCCGTTTGCAGTTCCATAGTCTGCCGCTAGAGGGCGTATTATCTGAATATTAACATCTTCTCTAGCTTTCTTATTTACAATCCGCAAAACTATGAAGTTATATTGCTTAAGAGTTATAAGGGGCGAGCCTTGAGGCAAGATGTTTGAGACTTATTTAGATATATTATTACTTAATTTTGACCCCCCAGTCGGTATCTATTACAATATGGGCTATATCTTTTGCAGAGTCACAGAGTATTCTGAAGTTCCCCAGTATGCCTCTAGAAGGCGAAATGTCTCAAAGTGAAAACCATATAGTAGCCATGAATTGGATACTAGGCAATAATATTGCATTTTGCAAAGTTAGGCCTATTGCTGACCGAACGAAAACTGCCCTGGTTATGCAGGGATCGAACCCATGACATACGGGAGATGTGAATTCAACGCAACCACTACACCAAGGTGGAACAGTAACCTTCGAATTTGTTCGTTGACGTTCGAATTTGTAAGACTCTCATTTAAGAAATGACACAGACTATGCCTCACTGAGGCATAGACTGAGGCATAGGTAAAATTAACTTAGTAACACTAGCTGCAAAGAAAAATTGCATAAAAACAATACAATTTTAAATAATTATATTCATCAAATTTTCTAGAATACAATGGCAAGAAACA
Organism: Nemertoderma westbladi; assembly: GCA_032718475.1. Lineage (NCBI taxonomy): Eukaryota > Metazoa > Xenacoelomorpha > Nemertodermatida > Nemertodermatidae > Nemertoderma > Nemertoderma westbladi. The sequence continues at coordinate 85,238 of JAUCBJ010008331.1, read as the reverse complement.
TTTTCTGAACATAAAATATAGCGTATTTTCACTATAGTACAGGCTCCAGCCTATGACCCCGTAGGAATTTTATAATGACTCGGCTACACTACATAGATGTTTAGTGCAGACTTGGGACATTTAAAAAAATTTGGGTAGACTTCACCAAATGGTTGCGCTCGTTTTTTAGGGGGTCTTAAACATAGCAACGGAGAAAATTGCCATAGCAACAGCTCTTATATTAGATATGAAGACTTAAAATTTATAGCAGATTAATATTTTGGATATGAAGAATTTAATGGCATATTTCGATTTTTGAAAATACCATAGCAACCAGGCGAAAACGACCTTCAAAGATAGCAATATTAACAACGTCCATAGCAACGGGCTTTGTAATGCGTATTCAGTGGTCGTATCATGATGGAATCAGAGTCTACCACCATTATAACACGTATAAGGAACAATATGCATTCTTTTTCAGTTTCAAGTAGCCATGACAACGAGTAACCTTGACTAAAAAGACATATTATAATTATCATAAAAACACATATTATATACATATTATCCGCAGCGTTTTTTTAATCAACCTCTACCCCCACTATATCGAGTATAAGGAACAATACGCAATATGTTTTACTTTCTATATACCATGGCAACGCGTCACAATTGTTAATACAGTGTATTTAATATATGTCAGCCGTTTACAATATGTAAATTAATCACAATTATAACTTTTGTGGTAAAGCAACATGAAGGCTCTATTAATGCAGTTGGAGGGGATTTGAAATGGGAACAAACAATTCAACGTGCAGAGAAAAGTGTACATGGTATTATTGGGCAAACCAGGCGGGCCGATTATGTAACTGAATGGGAGTTGTTATATCATGAACAGTTGAGGATTAGTAACCTTCGCACAACTTATAAGCCCAGATATTGAATATAATGAAACCAAGATTCACCATGAACAAGGGTTAACTAGGGGGTGGAAATAACGAAAATAATGAATTGCAACATTTTCAATGTATACCAATTTATAATCAACAGAGGGAATTTATATTCTATAAGAAGCAATCCTACTTTGCTTCATAAATTTATTACACAACAAGAAATTCCAAGGGACATCGCCGAGAGATATACAAAATTCTGGGAAAATGGAATAAAATGATACCTGCAATTTAGAGAGGATACATACATTGCAATAGCAAGGACATTTTCAGATAAAATATCAAAAGTTAAAATACCTGCATTGGACGCCGTTATACCTCAACATAAAGATACAAAAATAGAATCAAATTTCAATGATATAAAGAAAGCTCACAAAAACTTTACTATTACAAGTGGTCCAATTTAAATCAACATGTAGTACATTCGACGACCTACCGTACTCATTATTCACCAGCAACCCGAGCAAAAGTTTACTGGATCTCCCTCCAACAACAGAATCCATAAATGGTCACATTTTGAGATGTCTCTACATAAAAAATAAGATTGCATCACTATGCAATGATAAATAAGTGTATTAGATTTTGGTTGGAATAGGCCTTCTGGTGCAAATGGAATGGTATTGCCCAATAAATACCTTTCACCAATTCCTGATTCACTAGTAAATACATGTGCCTGTCAGAACATGTGCTTGACGCAGCGATGTTCTTGTAGGCGTAACGGTGTTTTATGTGCACTAAATACTGTCGGAATTGCGATTCTTGTCACAATTTAATTCCGTAGTTAAGAATGTTAAAATTTTGATTAATTTACATAGTGTAAACGGCTGACCGATATTAAAGACACTGTATTAACAATTCTGACGCGTTGCCATGGCATCTAGAAAGTAAAACATATTGCATATTTTTCCTTATACTCGATATAGTGGGGGTAGAAGTTGATTTAAAAACGCTGCGGCTAATATGGTGCTTGTTTTTAGTCAAGGTTATTCGTTAACATGGCAACTAGAAACTGAAAAAGAATGCATATTGTTCCTTATACGTGATATAATTCTGGTAGACTCTGATTCCATCATGATACGACCACTGAATACGCATTACAAAGCCCGTTGCTATGGACATTGTCAATATTGCTATCGTTTAAGATCGTTTTCGCCTGGTTGTTGTGGTATTTTCAAAAAAAACGAAATATGCCAATAAATTCTTCATATCCAAAATATTAATCTGCTATAAATTTTAAATCGTCATATCTACTATAAGAGCTGTTGCTATGGTAATTTTCTCCGTTGCTATGTTTAAGACCCCCTAAAAAACGAGCGCAACCATTTGGTGAAGTCTACCCAAATTTTTTTAAATGTCCCAAGTCTGCACTAAACATCTATGTTGGGTAGCCGAGTCATTATAAAATTCCTACGGGGTCATAGGCTGGAGCCTGTACTACTAGTCAGTATCTGGACAATTTGTACCCGTCAAAAAAAATTTCGGGTACAAATTATCCGGTACGAATTGTCTGAAGACTGTGGGGCGAGCCACGAAGTGAGTGAGCCTTAGCGTAGTGGTACCATTAATCAACCTGTCGTTCTGTCGTTCTGTCGTTCTGTCGTGTTCAATTTTAAACGTTAATAACTCGGCCAATCTCTCGATGAAATCTATCCAAACTTGGTACACATGTTGTTTGGCAAAAGTTTAGAAATTTTCCAAGTAGAATTTCCGTGTGGCCTTCGAGAAGCTAAGATAATAGCAGTTAATTAGTTAATTAAGTTGATTGCGGTGAAAACGCCATTTTCAACCTGCCTTTTAAAGGAAATTAATTGTTTTACAGTATAAGATTTAAATAATTATACTTAAAAATTATACAGATATAATCCCCATACGCCATTCTATTATAGTTTTTAATTAGTTTAAGTGATTTGCTTTAATAAATGTGTCTTTAATTGATCTAAACGTAATTAAACCGCACAATTATTGAGTACAAATTTAATCCTTCCCATTATTGGTCAAGTCTCTGCTGGTGTGGAGCTAGCTGCTGGGAGTTGTGGCTGTAGACTAACCTGAGAGGAATTGTAATAGAGGCAACCAGTATTGCTATTCCAGCCCAATCACTGAATTGTGTTTATTATAGGCTGGACGGGCCGCATAACCGTTCGACTATTACTACTATTGCTATCTCAGTTAAATGACAGATATAATAACATAAATACAATCCATGGCATGGCTGTTGTAGGCTTCTGAAATAGTTTATTCCACAATGTATATGTCTAGTTATTTTTTAATTGAATTTTTGCAAAGTAGTAAAATTAATGTTCTTAAAAATAATATTATTATTTTATATGTAACCGAGAGAAAGCCGCCCCAATATTAGATTATTACAACAACATATCCATTGGGTAAGAAAGTGGAGGAGAGCCAGCCCGACTCTTAATTTTTTACTTTATATTACGCGATCAATTTTCACTCATCTCGTCATGAACCCAACATGTATGTAACCTTTTGTTAAATTTGTTGGCTATGCGTTTGCGGTTGTTTGGGCGGAGTGTGGTAGGCCTACACTTTTCACACTTAAATATTTTGGTTGTGAAATGTTACAGGGCATAGCGATCTGAGATATTTCATTTATATTTTATTATGAGAGGAAGAAGAACATACAACGTTATTTACTATGTAACAAAATAATTGTTTTCGGGTTTAACTTGGAAGCCTCCCCAAATAGTTGATATACAATTATATTTAAAATTATTTCCATGGTCATGGTCATTCACCCGTCTTTAGTTAGAAATTTGTTTGCATGAAAGACAGTTTAGTTTAGTTTTTACTGATTTATTATCTCTTATCTGACTGGGGTAATAATAAAGGATAGGATAAATGGAAGCAAAGTGTGACAGTAACAAATATTTCCCCGTCACCCTAGCATGTCTTAAGTATATGATATATCAAAGGGGGAAGTTTGGATTCACTGCATAAATGCAGTTCACCAAACTTCCCCCGAATGCACACTGTAACTTCCCCCTTCCCCCAAATATCCACTGTTGAATTAATTTGAAGCGATATAATAAGTACAAAATTGTGCGAGTTTTTAATTGTGTGGTCCAATTGTTATTTGATTTCTATTTATTATTTAAAGTGCATTTAATATCACACTGGTTTTTAGAATATTATACTATACAACCTTATGTTTTATTAATTTACCCAATCGAAGCCTCATAAGGGCCGGTTATTTGTACGCATATCCCCTAATGTTTAAATGGGAAAGAAGTCGAAATGATGCCGTTCGTGGCGTATCCATAATTATAACTTCAGGGATAATGACTGTAGAAAGGGTCTAATGCCACGGTTAACGAAAACAGTTTCTATTTATATGGCCATTTCATCCTCACGGACGTCTTCAGTAAATAAATTAAAATAACATTAAAACACAATTTATAAACCTAAACCATAATATTAAATTTAACGTACGGTACAACCAATTATTATGCCACCAAATTCCGATATACACAGTATGATAGGATGTATTAGATTAACATATTTAGATTTATCATAATACTGTATGTAGGCCTAGAGATATAATTGTAGGCTACAAGTGTTGTTAAGGTATTAGACGTTCAATATTAAATTTAAAAATTAAAAATAAAAAAAAATAGTTCTTCACTCCCCTATCTAAATTAATGCACCACTACCTGCACCCACTTGTTACCACAGCGTCGAACTATTTAAAAAGCTCATTGGACTTAAAAGAAACTTTACCCAGACAAGGATCAACATATCACTACACTTTTGTTACGGTAGATGTTATCGACATGTTCACAGCCATCCCACACGAACTAGGCATCGAAGCCACTATGCAAGCACTCAGCGAGGACCCTACGTTACCATACCGCTCCAAATTCACCGCCGAACAACTTGCAGCAATATTGCGTTTCCTGCTGTTTCACAACTTTTTCCGGTTTTCGGGACACTATTACCTTCAGTTGGCTGGGGCGCCCATGGGAGGCAGCCACAGTGGAGATTACGCCATCATAAGTTGTTACAGAGTGCTCAAGAGGGCGATCGCAATCTCGCTACGGGTCCCGTTATACTTTCGAACATTAGTGGATGACAGCCTGTGTGTTTACAACGAATGGCTCACTGACACTGATATAAAACAACTAAACTATGCATTCAACTCCGCCTGCTCAGACCTATACAATAACAACTCTATACAGTTTACCTTAGACTACTCCAGAAAATCCATAAACTACCTAGATGTTACTATTCAAGCTTCAAACTCAACAAAACTAACAACCAAAATATATAGGAAACCAATGTCTAATAAACTACCCATCGCATACTCAAGCTTCCACCACAAACCATCCTTGCTAGCCATAGTTCGAGCTGAACTGCTGCGCATTCGCCGACTAACGGATTCAACAAATCATTTCAAACAACAAAGGCATTTATATCTCGAAAAGTGTAAACTCAGAGGATACCCCTTGAACTTCCTTTTAAGTTTGTATGCGTGGGACCCACCCCAATGTTCAACATTCACTGCCGCCGAACACGATCAGGACTTTCCGCATTCACCAAGCCATACCAATCAACAAAACAACATAAAACCTCCTACCCAACGTTTCTATCTGTCAACGACACCACAATTTATCCCTACCCTCAGCAAAGTTGTGCGTCGGCATAACAGACGAGTTCAGCACCTTGGTGTAACATTACAAACTGTCCCACGAAATGCACCTACTTTGGGAAAACTTCTAATACGTAAACAGGAACCACAAACAGCTCCAGGTAACCATCCATGTTTGCAACCCCGCTGCCTCACCTGCTTGGCAATTACGGATATGAAAGAGACACCATGGGGCGAGCCAATCATCGGGAGGTTTGATTGTAAATCCAGCAACATTCTCTATACCATTAAATGTAAAACTCACCCCTATCAATACTACCTCGGTCAAACTGAACAACGTCTGCACAAGAGGCTCAATAAACATCGGGAGAACATCAACAGCTACAGGAAAGCTCTGGATAAGGCAATAAAGAACAACAAGCCGATATGTACTGTGACAACAACTGACCCGGAGGTGCTATTGCTTCAACATTTCAGTAGCTGTAATAATTACGAAGTAACATGCGTCCAGCAATTTCGTAACCACCAGCGTCGTATTCATACTGAAGCATTACTCATTAATTGCCACCGCCCACCCCTCAATAAACTGGTACCACTTCTATAGAATGAAACTTCGACCCGGATGGCTCGCCCCCACCTAACATTTGGATGTAACAAACTCACACCACCTCTAATAATTAATTAACTGTGCAGTACGCTCTACTTGCTGTAATATACATTGTGTCAGCCAGCTGTAATGTACGTACTATAGCCGAACATATTAGTATTCAATAGGAAATACCAAAACAAAAACTTTTTTAAAAATTGTAATACGTAATCTTGTAGGGATTCCCTTTATTTAGTAACAGTAATATGTGTCCTTTTATCCCCCTTAATTTTATGGCTTAGGTATTCTTTCCCTTCTTTTAAATATATTTTTAAATTATTTTTTATTTCAGAACCAACATTTTTTTTAGAATTTTTTTACCCTTTTACCAGCCTCACTTTTATTTGTAAATTTGTAATTCAACGACTTAATATTGGAACCAACAATTTTTAACAATTTTTAATCATTTAATGGTTTTAACGTTACCCACCCTTTTTACACCTCTTCATTTAGCACCCTTTTTTATTTTTATTTTTAATTTTTAAATTTAATATTGAACGTCTAATACCTTAACAACACTTGTAGCCTACAATTATATCTCTAGGCCTACATACAGTATTATGATAAATCTAAATATGTTAATCTAATACATCCTATCATACTGTGTATATCGGAATTTGGTGGCATAATAATTGGTTGTACCGTACGTTAAATTTAATATTATGGTTTAGGTTTATAAATTGTGTTTTAATGTTATTTTAATTTATTTACTGAAGACGTCCGTGAGGATGAAATGGCCATATAAATAGAAACTGTTTTCGTTAACCGTGGCATTAGACCCTTTCTACAGTCATTATCCCTGAAGTATCCCCTAATGCGCTCAGTAAGGTTCAAACAACATATTAATATGAAAATAAAGTATCTGCAAAGAAAATAACCCAATACTATATAATTTGACCTTATTAAAAAATTTGCACTTTTGCACACTTATTTGTACAAATGCACTTCAGCAGATCGTAATGGTGGTTCTTATTTAACAAACTTATGTTTATCCTCTACCGATCTACGATGGTGTATGATCAAGTGTCAGTCGCTAAAAGTGTCAAAAATCCAATTTAATAAATCTGGATTTGCGATTTTGGACCATATTCATGGACATTTTAAGTCACTTTATAGACATAAAAAGTTAAACAAATGTTACGATTATAGTTAGAAATCATTCCAAAGTACATTTCAATCCAAAAAATAACATTCTACGATGAATAGAACTGGAAATAATAGTGTTTGAAATATCGAAAAAATGTTCACTATTTAAGTGCATTTTACACTAAGTGCACATAAGTCTTTTCCCAAGTTTTATCCTATTTCACACACTACAATCTATCCTCTATCCAATTAAAAAAGTTTCAGATTAAACGGCCCTGTAGAACCGAAGTTATTTATGTTTAAAAATAGTCGAAATATATATATGCTATTTACATATTTATATATCAATAAATTATTGATTTCGTAGCAATTTTCGGAGCAATTTCGTACTTGTACAGTACAGCAGTACCGTACCGGTCTGCCGGTAGGCCTATGTCATTACTTCGGAGTCTCTAGCCGATCCCCAATTAAATGTCTTAACTTTTCATGTTCTTAACAATTTCGTAGAAGATAGACTTTATGATTCTCTACAAGCAACCAAAATTTCAGCTCTGGAAAATGAGGCGTTCCCGAGAAATTAAACATTTTCTAAAAACCACATAATCTGTCGTAGCTGACGTCAGACTGCATGATTTTTCACCAATCTTTAAAAATTTTCTAAACTTTCCTTCTACTACTTACCTACTAAGTTTGGTTCAATTTCAAATCAGCGATGCCGACGGACAGACAGAAAGACGGACATGCCCCATTCAGCCATTTGCCCTATACAGCTATATGAAATGAACCGTATGCCAAGCAGCCAACGCCAGTATATGGACGGGACAGGTAATCCCTGAGTGGTAAATCAAGCTATAAGCTAACTGAAAGCAAGATCGCAGTATAATAATAATAATAATCAACCAACAGTCAACAGAGGAATATCGAATAGCAGAATAACTGACAACAGGATAATACAATACACAGTACCGTTAGGACAGTAGAGCAACAGGCCAGATAGATACCCTCAACCAAACTAAACATACTGTACATACAGTAGAGTAAAGTACGGAGCTGGCGCAGTAGAGTTTTCCTTTTTAAGTTTTTATTTTTTTTATTTTATGTTTCATAGTCTCCTGAACGCAACCAATGAGGTGGTTGTCTTTTACGTGGTACACGAGTTGTAACAGTATCCGGTAAATGATAGGTAGTTTCAGTTTCTGTTTCATCACTAGTACTATCATCAGATGGAATCTCAATGTGAACAGGGTCCAACGATTGAGCAACATTACTCTCTTCTTCATCATCTGTATCATCTTCTGGTTCACGTTCAACCACAACACTTTGAGAAGGCCGAGTAATCGGCAATAGACGGTTGATGGGAATTTCATAGGTTTTAGAAGCAAACCGACCATTATTGAGCTTCTTAATAACCGCTAAATTCTCGTTATAGATGTCAGTGATAATGTACTGTTCACGAGTAGTAAACTTAGTTCCCTCTGATTTAATGAATACCAAGTCTCCAGGCTTTAGACCATAATTGATTGGGGGTGAACCACCATGAGCCTTTGACTTAGAACTAAAACAATGATTTTGATCACGTAAACCTTGTTGCAAACTGGTTAATTGTTCGTCACTAAATATCAGCTGTTCACCGGTATGCTGATCTCGCTGAAGAAAAACTTCTTTTGATGATAATCCTCGGTTACGGATTCGTGAATTGAGTGAGTTAGTAGCCAAAGCTAAATTGACTGCAGATATAGGTCCACCTGATGGGCATAACCGCAAAAATTCAATCTCAATTTCCTGGATGATTTTGTCAACAATACAGTTTTTATTTGCATTTTTAATAGGCCCAGGATCAATAGTTATATTGTAACGCAATAGCAGTTGATCTGATTTTAAGCCCTGAAATCCAGGTCCACAATCTACTCGTACTACAGATACTTGACTAAGTTTTAATGGAGTGAGAAGTAGCATCAAGGCGTCACGTAAGGTAGCAGCAGTTTCATCTAAAATTAATTGTGTAGCAGTGTATAATGAAGAATTATCGCAAAGGACAAAAATTTTCTGTTTCTCTCTCCGAATAACATCAGCCGAAAATGCAACTCCTGGTGAAACCGATGGTTGAAACAATGATTGCTCAAACACCTCATTAGGAAGAACCTTCATGGATATACATTGAGGACAATCTTCTGTTACAGCTTCCATGATTGTGGAGGATTTGATCGCCCAAAAATAGCGGTTGAAAACTTTCATGAGTTGCCATTTCGATGGATGCTGAAACTGTATATGTAGTGCAGTAAGAATACCTGGAAGGATTGCTGTAGGAACAATGATTAAATCTCGACCTGGCAGAAATGGGTCATCGCGGCAAACGACAAGCAACTCGAAGATATTGGCGCAATTCATGAGCCTTCTTAGTTTTCTTAGGAGGACGTGTTCCTTGAGTGAGATGTGAATAGACTCTGCGCAATACTGCGCAATCATGTTGTGCCGATTTCCAGCCAGAAGGGTTTAGATAAGGCATTCGAGCCATGCCTGTTAGGACATCACTAATAGAAACGGAATTAATTACAGATGATGCCAAGCTATCAACAAAGGAGCAAATTTGGCATAATGACGAGTCCAAACATTCTTGAGGATGATGAGAACTGTAATCACTAGTATTGTTTTCAGATCCCTTCAAGTGCGAAAGTGTAACATTATGAGCACTGAGTGTTGATAGAAAGGTTGAAATGCGGGCAGATGCTGAAAATCGGCCCTTGCATAAGTTCTGATACGCTAAAACACAAGGACGACTATCTGTGAGAATTTGTGTTGGATGAGAGCTTTCCTTAATGTATGGTGCGAAATGTTTAATTGCTGCTGAGATAGCCAGAGCTTCATGTTCACATGGCAACCAGGTTACATGATGATCTTTCATTTTGAAACTGTAGAAGCCCCCTAACAAACGTTTATCTCCACGAGAAATGTAGAGTGTTGCACCCAAACCTTGATTCAAAGGTGAAGCATCCACAGTAATAATGAGCTGATCTTCTGGTGTTGGAATAGTTATTACATAAGGTGATCTTAGCGAATTTTGAACAGTTTCAAAATGTTTCAAGAGCTCAGGTGACCACACAATTAGACTACGACCCTCAAGTTTCTTAATGGCATTTTCTAATGGAGCTAATAAAGAGGAATATCGTGGAATACAACGGGAGAGATCCTTATAAGCTCCTAGAAATGACCTCATTTCACTGCATGTCTTAGGCGGAGTTGCAGAAAGTAGTGGATTGAGTTTGTGAGAAGTGATTGTCAATGTCCCAGAAGACCACTTCCAACCTAGTATCACAGCTTCTCTAGGAGATACAATTGTTTTAGCACCAGAAAGTTTCAGGTTATTGTTGGATAAACGTTCCAGAACAATAGACCACATTTCGAGCAAATGATCAAAAGTATTGCCTCCAATATAAAGATCATCTGCAACCTTGTCAACATAGCCATTCTGAATCAGATCTCCAAGAACTCGAGAAGTCAATTCTTCAAGCCACTCAGAAGACCCTGGCATGCCCATGGCACATCGAGTGTAAACACGAAGACCTTTGAAAGGTGTAACTGTGCCAAGATATGGAATCGAACGTTTATCAACTTTAATTTGAAAGAAAGCTTTCGTGAGGTCGGTGATAATAAGAAATTTCCATGACGAAATCCTGCGGAGAACATCATCACACCTCGTAGATTTGGATGGAAGTATCCGCACATATCGACTAATTTCATTAAATGCGGTAACTAAGCGATGACCATCTGGTGGTTTTTTTTACAAGGAAGCTAGGTGAGGCATAAAGAACTTCAACTCCCACATCCTCTGGCTTCTGAAGCACTCCAAGAGCTTCTAGTTTGTCAGCTTCAGCCTGAAGCAGAGATAAATTTGAACGATTATAAAATGGGATATAACCCTTTCGAGGTGGAGGCAGGACTGGGCCAATGTTAACAGTAGCACGGATAACACCACTTTTGTCGTTATATGACTGGATTTTTGGATCAAATACATGATCATAGTATAAATGAAGATTGATTAATTTCTGTCGCTGCTGTGGGTTTAGTAATTCATGAGGATCAAGGGTTACAGAATTGGAGAATGGAGTAGTGATAGTATGAGTTTTATGGTTAGCTATGCTCACATTCGGTTGAATAATTAGCTCATTACTAATGTTTGGAGTTGTAGTAAGTCTATATAGATAACCCAGATGTTGGTTACGAGGTATAGAAATGATATTATCAGATGTATTAATTATTCGAATAGAATTTTGTATTATACGGGAAACAGATACATCATTAATTGGAGAATGAATGTCTGGCTGCAAAAGGACTTCGACATCATTAAGATACGAAAGAGTGTCACTACAAACTTGGAGGAACTGACCAGGGTATAGTGTTGTTTGTTCCTTATTACGTAATAACATGGGTTGGGAACATTGAATGTCAGAGTCAGGGCATTTAGAACCATAGGATATAATAGTATCACCAATATTAATCTCTTGTGCAAGCAGGGATACCTCTATTTTATTGCAACAACAAAATGGCACACCACCCAGAATGTCTTGATTTGGTCCCATTGTATCAGTAACGAGAGCCTCTAGTTTAAGTACAATATTACCAAAAAATAATTCAACATTGACTTCACCAACAATATTTAATTGACCAGCGACTTGACTAGCAGATTGTGCCGATTTCATTATTGGCATCCCAGCTAATGTTGCTAATGACAGAGAAACTAAATTGCCAGTCGCCCCTGTATCAATTATGATCTTACATGCTGTGGATTTGTAAAAACAGAAAAAGAATGGTGAAGGCATACACTGGACACGATTCATTGAAATAGCATACACAGAGGGATCGTCTTCATTCTGACTTATTTCAGGAGCTGCATCAGCAGAATCCTCCAAATCAATTTCAACATTAAAAGACCGTGCTATTTGAGACTTTTCAAATTTCGAAATGTACCAGCAATTAGCAATATCATGGCTAGTAAATGGACGTCCAGATGATTTACATAAAACACAACATTTATTTGAATGGCTTGCAACACTGTTAGAAAATTTATTGGGGCGATGATTGAATGCAGTAACACCTACTAACCTTTTTTTTACGTGAATTTGAAGTTCGGGTGAAGTTGACCTGTAAATCTTCCTGAACATTGATTTCAGCAAGAAGTGAATCCATTGATTCAACTATCTGTGGCTGTAGATCTTTGAGAGTTTTCGATTGTAGATCATGAGCGAATACTCGTGAAACATGAAGTGGCAAACGTTCGTCAACGAGCTGAAGCCAAATGTAGACTGCGAGACGCTTAACGGTAGGCGAAATTTCTTCATCATGCTGTGGAGGAGATCCATCATGAAGTAATTGAGAGTCTACAGTTAACAGATTGTCTTCAAGGTGAGCACATATTCGTTGAAATAAAGTTTCGTAGCGCTCCCCTTGTTCCCGTTTTACATTAGCGAGCTTGAGGAAGTTGACTTCTGACTGCCGAAACTGATAATGTTTGCGAATGCGCTGCCAAATCCAATTGAGTGATGTGCTCCTCTTCATGATTTCATTTCGTAATAAAGATGGAGCAAATTGTGCGATCAAACCAAGCATGCGATCTAAATGGATACACTTTTGTGTAGCATTACGTCGATACAGTTTAGCTTCTGGATCATTAATTAAACCCCGATTAGCGATGGAAGGTTTCCCCCAAGTAATAGTTGGATCCAAAAATTCAGCAAAATCGTCACACGCGCAGAGAGAGGTGATACTGAAGATTCGATTGCCAATTAGCAAAATAAGTTATCGTTTCGGTTTCTGTCAAAACCCATTGCTTTGGAGGACGAAATGACGCCATTATTAAAAATTAGGCCTGAAGGATCGGTCGTAGTGGGCCTACTCCGGTAGGCCTAGTTCAGAAATTCAGTAGCAGTAGCCTATGTTGCCAGTACATAGGGTATAGGCCTAGTGGTAGTCGAGCGGTCCTATAGTACTGTAGTAACTTGAGTAACTGAGTAAATCGAATTTGTAAGAAGGCCTAGCACCTTTTTCAATACTGCAATAGGGGCCTAACAGTCCTGTGCTGCATGTTAAATTAGAGCTTCGTTAATGCCGAACTTCGTACCGGTACTGATGACTGAGCGCTTAAAATAATTTACCAATATGCAAATGCTGAAATGCACTGTCAGCCGTAATAATGCCTGAATAACACCGTCTTTACAAGTGTCGCCGTAATCCAGTGTATATGGTAGATTTGGGGACTTGAGAGACGTAGGTAGGATAAACCAACGCCAGCCACCACGCCAGTATATGGACGGGACAGGTAATCCCTGAGTGGTAAATCAAGCTATAAGCTAACTGAAAGCAAGATCGCAGTATAATAATAATAATAATCAACCAACAGTCAACAGAGGAATATCGAATAGCAGAATAACTGACAACAGGATAATACAATACACAGTACCGTTAGGACAGTAGAGCAACAGGCCAGATAGATACCCTCAACCAAACTAAACATACTGTACATACAGTAGAGTAAAGTACGGAGCTGGCGCAAGGCTCGCCGACTACGTGTCTCGCCCCACAGACAGGTAGTTTACTAAAATGTTTATACCAAACTGCCAAAGTCCTTGTGCAGTTGTGCCTTGGTTTATATACACAACAGCACAATGCTGCAATGCAATACTGCAATAGGCCTACTGCAGTGGCAGTACTGCAATACAGCAATATGCTACCGGTACGGGGCTAAGGCTGATTCCGGAACGCGGGCTGGCGGGTACGCCGTTCAGGCCGTTACGGTAGGCTACATAACATACCTACCGTCAGACCGTAGGGCTTTATTTCAGTATTTAACTTAAACAGTAAAAAGTAGGGTCTGGCGTCTGGGGGTCAACCGCTCTGCCGCTACCTGGCTACCAGCAGACCAGGCCCTCCGTGATGCCACATTGGCGCAAGGCTCGCCGACTACGTGTCTCGCCCCACAGACAGGTAGTTTACTAAAATGTTTATACCAAACTGCCAAAGTCCTTGTGCAGTTGTGCCTTGGTTTATATACACAACAGCACAATGCTGCAATGCAATACTGCAATAGGCCTACTGCAGTGGCAGTACTGCAATACAGCAATATGCTACCGGTACGGGGCTAAGGCTGATTCCGGAACGCGGGCTGGCGGGTACGCCGTTACGGTAGGCTACATAACATACCTACCGTCAGACCGTAGGGCTTTATTTCAGTATTTAACTTAAACAGTAAAAAGTAGGGTCTGGCGTCTGGGGGTCAACCGCTCTGCCGCTACCTGGCTACCAGCAGACCAGGCCCTCCGTGATCGTGATGCCACATGCCGGTGTGCGGTGCGGTATGCCGGTATGTAATGCTGTAATGTAGTAGGCTACTGCAGTACTGTAGTCAGTCGGGCACTTTGTCAATATTGACATGTAGAGCCAGTTTCCAGTTTCTGTATTTCTCATGCTGCATGAAGGCCTTTTAGCAGTTTCAACAGCCATTTTCAGCATTTATCATGCTGCATGAAATGAAGGCCTCTGAACAGTTTCAACAGCTATTTTCAGCATTTGTCATGCTGCATTGACAGATTGAGGACTCTGAACAGTTGCATCAGCTCTTTTCAGTATTTATCATGCTGCATGAAGGCCTTGTAGCAGTTTCAACAGCCCTTTTCAGCATTTATCATGCTGCACGAAGGCAGTTGAACAGTTTCAACAGCTATTTTCGGCATTCTCATATTGCACAAAGCCCTCTGAACGACTTCAAATGTTATTTTCAGCATTTATCATGCTGCATGAAGGACTCTGAACATTTTTATCAGCTCTTTTCAGTATTTCTCATGCTGCATGAAGGCCTTTTAGCAGTTATAACAGCCCTTTTCAGCATTTATCGTGATGCACGAAGGACTCTGAACAGTTTTATCAGCTCTTTTCAGTATTTCTCCTGCTGCATGAAGGCCTTTTAGCAGTTTCAACAGCCCTTTTCAGCATTTATCATGCTGCACGAAGGCCTCTGAGCGCTTTGAGAGATATTTTATGTATTTTTCAAACTGTGCGAAGGCCCCTGTGCCCTGGGCAGTTTTATCAGTTCTTTTCAGTTTTTCTCATGATACATGAAACCCTCTGAACAATTTCAACTGCACTTTTCAGTATTAATCATGCTGCACAAAGGACTCTGAACAGTTTTAGTAGCTCTTTTTCAGTATTTAACATGCTGCGCGAAGGCCTAAATAGTTTCAAAAGCTCATTTCAGTAGTTATAATGCAGCAAGAATGCCTCTAACTGAAGCGTTTTGACAGCTCGTTTCAGTATTTGTGATGCTACTTGAAGGCCTCTAAATAGATTTGGTGGGGGTGAAATGAACATAAGAACCCAGCGTTCATGTCAATATTGACATTAGATGTCAATATTGACATGCAATAAAACATATCATTAAAATTATTACAAACAACAATATACAATGGTTGGATTCAACAATATTTTAATTAAAATAGATATTCTCTTTACAAAAAAACATTTTTTACTTTTTAAATCACAATATTTAAAAAATTTATGATCAAAACATGTCAATATTGACATCATGTCAATTTTGACATGGAACATGTTAATATTGACAACATGTCAATATTGACAAAGTGCCCGACTGGTAGTACAGTATGTGGTATGTACTGATGTAAGGTGAGGATACTAGGATAGCACTGTAGCAGGATAGGCCAATACAAAAATATATCAATTGAAAAATTCTGAGATTTAAAATTACCAGTAATTTAGTACTTCAGTACTTAGTCCTCTAACCAATTCAGCAATTAGCATCACTGATTATTATTATTTGTATTAAATGGTCAGATGGTATCGGTCAGCCGGTGCCGGTAGTACATGCCGCCATGCCGGTATGTCTTCTTAAATTTAGCCTAGCCGCCTACTGGCCTAGGACTATCTGTCTATTGTCAGATTGTGAACTGCCAGTGCCAGACTGTCCAACAGTAAATGGTAAAGAACAACCCACTTACTGCATTCTGACTTATCCCTGTTGCCCCTAGCATCATATTTATTTATTTTGATATGGTTTATTGGCGTATGACAGTATGAATATGAGATTACGGCATCGGATGATTGTGGTGTGGGTGGGTTAGCTGATCGACTATTATATTATTATTAGTCCTATGTAATTTTCATTAGCAATCACTGTTAACAGCAGTCATAATGCCTTCTATTTGTCATGATACTGCCATCCAGGAAGCCGATGAAATTTATGTTCTCCTCAAGAAATCTGTGCGTATTTCGCGTAACCTTCGTGTGGAGTGGTTGATAAAGAACTTGAATAATGATGTTGAAAGATGTCAAAGAGATTTCATTTTGTCTTCTTCAAATGAAATTGAAATTTTGTCGGGTGTTTCCGCTCATAAATACGACGATGAGGCAACCCGAGATGAGTTAAAAACATTCCGACTATCCGCTTCTACTGCTGTTCGATTTTTATCCCTAAGTTATCGTTTTGTTTTTCTGATAGATGTGAGTCCTAGTCTCTTTGCGATTGACCCTTCAACCGGCGATGTTTACTATCAACAAGTTTCATCTATACTATACAATGTGCTGAATGGAATATCCCAATCATTTATTGTGCCAGGAAGTGATAATTATTTACATTCCCCAGAAATCATTATAACAATTATTGCCTTTACCTCGTTCTATCCATGTCAAAATGTTATTGTTCAGGGATATTTGTTGAGCAGAAACACTATATCGGGATTACTTAACATTATTAAACTGGGTTTACACGAAATTGAAGATGAGTTTGTTAGATTGTCCCAAAACCTACCAGTTCACCAAGTTGTTTCTTCGGATGTTCAACTGTTGGATATGCTCCATCTCGGAGTGATGGCATTAAAATTGTTACCCGAAAATAGTATGCCCGAAGTTATAGTATTGAGTGATGGAATCACCAGTTTACCTGAGACTAATCAGGTTGACAGTGTATTATTACAATTTAGTTCTTCAACTACACCGGTTTCCTTTATCCAAATTGGTGCGTATAGCAGTGGAAATATTTCGGCAACATTTTCGTCCTTAGGCTTCACTCCCAATACCGAATTCCTTAAATATGTATCTAAGTCAACACTTGGGCACTATGTTAACAATGTGGACTCTGCCAAAACATCGGATACGGCTAAAGGTAAGGCTACATGTGCCGGACATAAACAATTCATTCAAATGGCTAATATTTGTGCAACTTATGGGTAGGCCTTTTCATTAAAAACACAATGCGCCGTCAATAAATAACGTTACGCTTCCTGGGAGAGGCCATACGTTCACATAATACTACCAGATTAACTTGTTTTGTTTGAAATATCCCTTTTTTGTTATCGTTTAAAAGCATGATTATAGTGACTAGTGCACTAGTGACTAGAGCAATAGTGACTGCTATCGTGCCGCACCATAAATTTATTGTGTCCAATAACTCTGAAATATGTTGAAATACTTTCATGCAGTTGTACAATCTACATATGCATAAGAAAAAATGTTTTACATTTAAATTAGCCGACATAATTAAATTTTTCAGTACTTTTTTTAAATCAATTATTTATACAGCACGGTTCTCCAATTTCTCACCACTATCTGACTTCACCTTGGGAGAATCTTGAAAAATATATTTTCCAAGATATTGGAAAATGGTGCCATTATTTGTAAACGAATTAACTTTCTATTTAAGATATATATAATAAATATGTCTTCCGATGGGACTTTCAGTCGAACTGGAGCCATTAGTAGTGTTCTTTATATGTGAATGAATAGCTATTTCATTACTATGTCAATTAATGATTGTTTCGTTACTATGTGAATGAGTGTTTCGTTACTATATGAATGAGTGTTTCGTAACTATATGAATGAATGAGTGTTTCGTTACTATACGAATGAGTGTTTAGTAACTATATGAATGAGTGTTTCGTTACTATATGAATGAGTGTTTCATTACTATATGAATGAGTGTTTCGTTACTATATTCGAATGAGTGTTTCGTTACTATATGAATGAGTGTTTCGTAACTATATGAATGAGTGTTTCGTAACTATATGAATGAGTGTTTCGTTACTATATGAATGAGTGTTTCGTTACTATATGAATGAGTGTTTCGTTACTATATTCGAATGAGTGTTTCGTTACTATATGAATGAGTGTTTCGTAACTATATGAATGAGTGTTTTGTTACTATATGAATGAGTGTTTCGTTACTATATGAATGAGTGTTTCGTTACTATATTCGAATGAGTGTTTCGTTACTATACGAATGAGTGTTTCGTTACTATATGAATGAGTGTTTCGTTACTATACGAATGAGTGTTTCGTTACTATATTCGAATGAGTGTTTCGTTACTATACGAATGAGTGTTTCGTTACTACGAATGAGTGTTTCTTTACTATATGAATGAGTGTTTCATTACTACGAATGAGTGTTTCGTTACTATACGAATGAGTGTTTCGTTACTACGAATGAGTGTTTCGTTACTATATTCGAATGAGTGTTTCGTTACTATACGAATGAGTGTTTCGTTACTACGAATGAGTGTTTCGTTACTATATTCGAATGAGTGTATCGTTACTATATGAATGAGTGTATCGTTACTATATGAATGAGTGTTTCGTTACTACAAATGAGTGTTTCGTTACTATATTCGAATGAGTGTATCGTTACTACGAATGAGTGTATCGTTACTATATGAATGAGTGTTTCGTTACTACAAATGAGTGTATCGTTACTATATGAATGAGTGTTTCGTTACTACAAATGAGTGTTTCGTTACTATATTCGAATGAGTGTATCGTTACTATATGAATGAGTGTATCGTTACTATATGAATGAGTGTTTCGTTACTATATGAATGAGTGTTTCGTTACTATATTAATAAGTATAAGTCGGCATGCTGTGTTGTGTATACAATATACATAAAGGTTAAATAGTGAGCTGGAATTTTCCAAATATGCCTGTTTTTATTTGCTAACATTCATTTTTTCCCACATTTACCTTCACCGTCTGCTGAGTGATGTACCCGGCTTCTAGTGGGAGGCAATGATAGAGAATGGTCCATACAGTACTGATTGGTCCACATAGAAGACTTGTAAAAAAAGCACATATACCTATACATTTGTAAATAAGTATATGTGGTTAAATACCTATTTAACCGTCCATGATTGTTGCAGTAATACACAGGTTTTTTTAATTAATTGCTTTCACAATCACTGCTAAGAATTTTTGTTGCACTTTTTCATTGTCTATTTCCTATAACTTTCCATAGATATGAATCAATATCACAATGACTTCCTAATATGGAGTTTGCAGAGGAAAAGACCAAGCAAATCGAAGTTAAAATCTTCTTGCATCATTGGCTCTAATGTATTTTCTTCTTGTTCTGGTATTTCCTTATTGAAAGATTATGAAAGTCAAAAAACTGGTACTGTGCGCCAAACGTTTTGCTCAGCAACACATAGAGTCAATCCTTGGCTCATTTTATACACACGCTTACGTGAAGGCTGGAGCTTAGAGGATATTCAGTTTCATGATGACCCAGATTCAAACGAGATTCACTTACTTTTTCCATGGCGTCACAATATTGACTTGGAATATATAATAAAGTGGGCAACAAACAAAGACTCGTTGGAAACAAAGATTGAATTAAATTACCGCGGTGATTATGACTTTGTTCATGACATTTCATGCCAATTTGCAACCGTTCCTTATTCACCTATTCGCAGTGGGATTATCAAAAAGTTTTTTCATACAATGAAAACCATTCAAAACAATGATAGAACAATCGTTCATTTGCATACATTTCGATTATCCTCAGAGCATTACATTGTTCCAGATTGCATAAGAAAGGGGCTACCTTGCTCTCAATATCTCGAAACCTCTAAATCTCCATTACCAGACATTTCTGATGATTTTTCCAAATATTGGCTTCCCCTATCTGATTTAAATGTGGTTTACTGGCACAAATGGTTTCATACACACAACATTACCTTGATTCTGGCATATGATAACCCACTTCCAAAATATTTACATATACCTAATTCAAGTAGTCGTTTTGAACCAATTCGATGTTGTTTATCCTTCCAGGCTTTTACAGAAACTCTTCAGAAATGGTCTACATTTGTGTTAGTTGAAAGCCATTCGTACGTTAAATTTTCATTTATTAATAACGAAGATGTCCCGTCTGGTTATGCTATCGTTACAATAGAGTCTTCCCCACCTTCTCTCGTTCTACATATTGGGTTTTTATGCAACACAACACCAGTGATTCGCCAGGAAGTGCTGGATGAGTTAAAGAGTCTTATTAATAAGACCACAGTGCGTGATAAGCGTAGTAAGTTCAGTGGTAAATCGCTTAGCGATGCCACACCTGGCTTGAAAAATCTTAAGCAATGTGTTTATATTTTTGAGAAGTCATTGTACAGGTTTATTGTGCGATATGATAGACAACCAGATGATTTTTTATCTTTGAAACCCCCATCTGTTGATCGACATCTTTACAGTGCAATTAATTTGAAAAAGGTTAAATTGAATGTGGATATGTGGCGGAAGCTTTCCAGATATTTATATCACATACGTTGGATATGGCTAACTAATGATATCCAAACGCGCAATCCTCAAATAACTAAGCCTATGCTGAAGAAGATATTGTCATTGTTGACCAAAAAGAAACTATTGGAGAATTACCACCCTGCTGCTTCTAGTAATGGTGTTTTGAATGTAGTGAGCGAAGTTGATGTCACCCCAGAGGCAGACAGTAATGGTTCACAGAACAGTGGCACTTGTCTTTTGCAGTATGTTATATTTCCCCCTCATGTCCTTAGTGATGGCGAAATTATTGATGAAAATGGGTCCGGAAAAGATGTGGCCACTAGCATTCCAGATAGTGGACATGATGGGTTAATGCACATTACAACTGAACTTTGGGTTGAACCACAACTTGGAAAGTTGTTTACAGATTTGTATGATGATTGTACTGCTCAAAATGTCCATAAACATATTTATGATGCGGACTATAAGATTGTTCAAACTTTACTTTCATTTGGTCAAATGGAAATATTATGTAAGTCAGATATAATGAAACTACCATCTGCAATTCCTCAACATGATGAATCATTTCATAGTTTGAATGAAAGTCTGGATTCTAGGATCACTGTTGTATCTTCCGAATTTGATCCAATTTCAGTTATTTCAATGAGCCAGGGCTCTGCAATTGCCTTCTCCACTTTTATGGAAAATTTTCATTCTCATAACTCAACAGGCATTCTTCATTCTGAGAAGTTGCCCAATGAACTACTTTTTAATGATTTTTTAAAAAAACTTGGTAAACTTTTTGATAATGAGTTGTGTTTATCAAATGATCAACATGGAGTATATTCTAGATTGGTACTCGATATACTTGAAATATCAAAACCATTTGAAAGTAAATCTCATAATATTGAATCAAATTATGATTGCAATGAAGAAACTCCTAAATGGCAGGGTTTTGTAAAGAAGATAGATGGGGATTCAAGGCATAGGATGACAGTCATATTTGTTCCAAAGTCCTATAATGACATTTGTTTGTTATATAACATATCAACATTTGGACAAGAAAATAATTATTGTGATAATGGTGAAAGTGACATGCCTTCATTTTGTCTTGGCTTGCCAATGCCAGTTTTTCTCTACGATTGTTATTTGTCAGAAATCTGTCAGAATTTGTTAGCTCAAACAGGTGAAGCTAATAAAAAATCGTATGTATTTATTGATAAACAATTTGATTCTCACATTTCCAAAAATCCAAAATCCAAATCAGATAACTTTACCTTTAATCCATTTCTAAATCTCCTAAACAAAGATAATATTTATGATTATTTTAAGAATACTACTTTGAAGAAGCAGACATCATTGGTTGTTGAAACATATTACCATAGCTTTGTATCTACAGTTTATGATAGTCTTTTGAGTAAAGATACAATACATGAATATGATATTACTGCTGCAGTTGATTTGATGGTTGATCAACCTATAATTGAGATAAACATGACTAACTATATAAGAAGCATGTGTTCCCATTTGGCAAATGAATTCTTTATTAATTTATCTTCATCTCATAGAGGTTGTCTGTTACCTTATAGAGACAAATCACGAGAATCATCAGGCGAGTCATCATTAAATATGTCTCCATTTTCCCCAGGCATTCAGATAATACTACCACTGAAGTTTTCCTTAGATTTACTTAAAGAGCCTTGTGGAAAGGTCACACCACTTTCACGCCACTCTTTTTTGGATATTCTGCATCAGTATTTTCAGCCGATACCAAATAAGTGTGATTATTTTTATTTCTGTAATCCGCTTTCAAGTGATATCTCAGGATCTACTGGATGTAATGATTCCAAAATTAGCAGACTTGGCTATGAAGCAGTTCCAGAAGCAATTTTTTCTCCTAATGATTCTGATCAGGATGTTATTTTTAATGAACAAATTCATACCTTACAAAACCTTGAAAGATGCAGTTCCAAATCAGACTCAGATATGGGTGAGGAAAAACAATATGACAAGGAAGATTTGTCGTTAGAACACGACTTATTCAATGTACCTGATGAAGAAGATCATGAGCCCTTATTTCTTTCTCTCACTTGTTCCTTGAAATGTAAAGGCGCTGGGATACACTATTCCTTACCAGTCAAAGATCTTCCAACATGCATTCTAGACATAGCGTTGAACCTGCAGTCTCAGATTAATGATAGATATTTAGAAGATGTGCAGTTAATCCTAGATATTATTTGCCTTACAATAGGTCCATCTGAAACGGATGATTGTGTTCCATATCACAGTCGTCTGGATTCTCATGGTAGTACCCCTCCTATGGCCAGTCTTTCAAAAGGAGATGATGATGAAATTAGTGGATTACTTATTAATGACTCAGTTGAGATGCCTGCAAGCTCAGCTGATCCTTTATCACCACTTTCCAAAGACAAACAATTTATTATCAGAGATTTACAATCCAAAGTCGAATGGTATCTCCAAGATGAGATGTGCACTGCTTTTTTATATAACGTATCTTCTATTGTAAACAATGATACCCTTAACATTGTCATGCACCATGTTAGAAATTCAACAAATAAACCAAATTGTTATTTTGAATCCATTCCCTTGCAGTTTGTGTTTGGTCCCACAGAGAGTAGTGGCATATTTATTGCTGAGCTAATTAAATTTACATATAAACAGTACCAACTTCGAAAATTGGGTACAAAGTTGTACTTTCTGGCAATTAATTCGAAAGATGTCTTTCAGAGTCCTACATCTTTTCAATTATATAACGAATTGCAATTACATTCATGTATGGGAAATATTAGTAGTCAATCTCCAAGTAGTCAAAGTGAATTTGAGCATTTCATTGTACAACGAGATATTCAATCTGTATCACATGATCAACAATTTTCATCATCACCAAATTTGCTTTATAATAAAGAGTCTCCCATTGATGAAGTTCATTGTGATAAATTAACTAATCAGAACATCCCTGATACTCCTTGCGACTCAAAGGAGGAACTTGTAGGGATGCCACTAACTGAAAAGATAAATCTTGATGACATAAAATCGTCACATCCAGACGATGTAATCATTCCAGTATTATCTAGTAATGAAGAGCATATGAAACCTATATCAAATATTTGTAATATGACAGCAGAAGTAGCTACTGATGCTTCTATCAAAATTAATGACAATATGTTATGTAAAGATATAGTTTCCAAAGCTCCTATTAGCTATTGTAAAAGTGTTGCTTGTACAGTTACTGAGCAATGTGGGGCCAATTGTAAACAATCAAATGAAGTTAGCTGTGCTAATAAAAATTCATATTGTCACATGGGTTACTGTTCATCTGCTGTATCAGCGATTAGTGAATCACAACCTACAAGTACCGGTAGTGGTTATATTGTCACTAAACAGGGGTGTGCATTTGATTCTACACATACTGCCCCTATATTATTATCATTGGATTCTGAATCAGGTATCCCCTGTCCAACACGACAACGACAATATGGTACAGGATTGCAATTATCCTTAACAGACAACAAGTTGATAAATCCCACAGCCATTGATGTTATCAGCCCTTTGTCTGAAACCTCTGATATAACACTGTCTGAAACTCCTCATTCGTATTACAATCACAACCTGTTGTCTTGTGATCGCGATGCTTCTACACCAGTTACTACAATGCCGATGTTATCCTCTACAATAATTGTATCAACATCACAAACTTTGTCATTGATCTTACTTGAAAGATTAGCTAAAAGGAAATCGATTCTTATTTCGAATTTGATCAGAGATCATTTTGCTACTAAATCGAATTTGTTGGGTTGTAGATTTGCCTGTGTAGATACTTGTGGTTCTACAACTGCAGACACTTCCCCCTTGGCTAGAAGTAATGCTTTGTCTCCTACTAGTGGTTCACACAGATGTAGAAGCGCTAGTATGGACCTTGGAACACCCAGGCGAAGGCCTTTGTCTGGGAACTTAAATGCAGTGCGGAAAAAGCTTAAAGATGGATCAACTAAAGACGATATGGCATTGAACTATGTTTCACATGCATATAGGAGTAGTCCCATTCTCTACAGATTTACACCAAGTTCAATGGTGCAACCTAGTGAGCCTCCCAGTGCTACCATTAGCAC
This sequence comes from Nemertoderma westbladi, assembly GCA_032718475.1. Taxonomy (NCBI): domain Eukaryota; kingdom Metazoa; phylum Xenacoelomorpha; order Nemertodermatida; family Nemertodermatidae; genus Nemertoderma; species Nemertoderma westbladi. Next base: position 60,301 of record JAUCBJ010008331.1, on the reverse strand, counting down.
AGCTCCCAGTGTTTTTACCTCAAGACTGAGTCTTAATGATGGAGGTTATGATGGTGATTTGAGCGAAATTGAGGATTCTGAGGATACATCATTAGCCAGAGACTTTTGGCTGATACTCCAGGTTGAATCAGATGAAATAAAAGTCCACTTTCATTCGCAAGACAAGGCAAATATGAAACATGCGCATAAATTACTTATTGAGAATGTTAAAACTTTTATATGTAATTGTGTAAAGTATGTGAATCAAAAATTACTTCTTCATGATATGTATGAGAAAAGTGTTTGTAATATGCTTCTTATCCCAGAAGATGATGAAAATCTAATGTTTTCACCCCACAAAGGCAATATTAGCAGGTCGAATTCCCCCCCTGTTGATGATATCTATGTTGAAGCCAATGATTTTATTAACCAATTTGGGTATTTGAAGGCAACTATGGACTTTGAGCCTGGAGAATTTGCTTGTAATAAGTGCTATACTATTTGTCTGCCACTTCACCCTCGTTTGAATACAAAGAGGGATGGAGGTAAATCTAAGGCTTTGAATGCTGTAATGTGCGACTTGGCCCAGCTTGAAGTAAAGAATAGAAAAAGAGTATTTGTATTTCAAGAAAAAAATAAAGATGTATTTTATATGAAAATTGTGGAGGGTTCACAACGAAATGATTCTGACAATATATCTTTAAATGAAACAGTTACTTCTCATATGGATAATGATGTTACTTCCAGGCGAAATATTATTTCTACCTGGGACTGCCTTCGCTTAGTTATTTATGGTGTTTACGGCAGTTCTATGCCAGGTCCTAGTACAATTGATATGGAAAAGATGCTTCAAGGACGTTTAACTGAAGCAACGTTAGATGTTATGTGCTTATTGTTGGAGCGGAATCTTCAGACTAAGCTAACTACTAGCGATATTGAATTTATTCAACCTTATGGAAAAGCCCCTCAGAATACTTTCAGATTTACCATTCCAGTTTTTATTGAACAACATTTATTTCAGTTTGGATATTATTTAAGACAGAACATCAGTATGGATCATAAAATGTCAACCTTTAAAAATCCAAATTGTGATAAAAATAGCAAATTTCTGGATTTTTCAGGTCCACATGTTGAGGCTGTTAACAGTCGTGATGTGTATTTAATCAATCAAAGAGGGATGGGGCAAAAGGGTATTGGAATTATGATTTTGTCGTTGTTCGATTCCTCTAATATTAAAAGAACTTCTATTGACTTTACTGTTTCCGAGTCGTCGAGTCCACACTCTGCACCCAACACATCTGATATAATACGTGACAATAATAGTCTCTCATGCACCACAATCATGTTTAGCATATGGTACAAAGGTAAAATAAATGTGGAGTCTCTGGAAAAAGTGTTAAATCATATTTTTCGCAGTTCCATATGTGATACTTTGACAGAAGTATGTCACCTGCAATTAGAAATACCCCATAGTATTTCATCAAGGACTATAAATTCATTAAAGGATCATTTTGATGTGTGCATCACTGAACACGTGCCCAGTGTTTCCCATTTGAATATCAAACTTGCTACTAAGTATATAGCCATTAATGTGTTCCAAGATGTGGCATTGTTTTTGGAATCATTCTTAAGTGCTGCTGATATCAATGTTACTATTTTTAAGGAATTAAATGGTTTGTATTATGATCTGACTGATACTATCAGTCAGAGCAACAGGCCGACCCGGGATATTGGCAAAGAAGCTCATTTTGTGGTCATTGCTCGAGCAACACATGTGCCTACTGCAACACGTGCAAATCAGAAGCAGGCGCAACTGCAAAAAGATCTCATATTTATGCCATCTGATCTTACCTCAACTAAGTTTTGGACTGACAGTGATAAAGGTCGAAATAACTACCAAGCACCAGTACCCTGCTTTTCACCTATTTATGGACAACAACCTCCTATTTGCCAAAGGCAAATGTTATTTCTGCTTGAGGTTATCAATACTGATGTCACTGTTTATGAATACAATTTGCAAAGTTCTGAAAAAATTAGTAGTGAGGTTTGTGAAATAATAAGGTTTCATAATATGCGTGTAACGCTAATGAATTGCATTGTACAGCAGAAGTTGGGCATATATCATCACAACTGCTTCTGTGGTAAATTTGGTGAAGAAAATTATAACATGGTCGACAACTTTGGCTTTGGCCAAGTAGAGGATCTTAAACATCATTTTAAAAATATGTCAAATTTAATAGAAATTCTCTGTTGTCAAAAGTATTCTCAAGATATTAATTCCTTCAAAAGTTTACAAGTCTATTCACAATTTATGGAACAGTTTCCCGTGGATAATGTGCTACAAAACGTACAGCATTTTAAGTCACCCCAAAGTATCCCCTATGATGTAAGCCAGGATCTAATAGCAAAATACGGTAAACATCTTTTCGATGTTCATGATATTAGGAAAAATATGACAATAAGAAAAATGAAACTCTTCAATGTTTATGACATGTTTTGGCATTATGGAGGTTCCAGTTCAACGATACCAATGAGTGTTGATGACTGCTATGTCCTAGTAGAATCGTCGCGTTTTCTTAAAACATTTAAGGCACCTGTACTGTTTTTGGAAGCATTTAGAAATTTATTAGTTTATAGCGATGCGATGTCTGAACAAGATGGTAATGATTGTATTGCCGTTGACAATGAACAAATAACCTCTGTGGTACCTGCAGTTTTACCAAACTGGTATACTAATATTATTGAACGTCTTAAACATAAACTGACATCTTATTTACTAAGTGTTGGCTTCATAAATATTCGTCAGTCCCAGGCATCTTCAGACTCTAGATCTAGACATGTTTCCGGCGAATCAATAAGTGACTATACCATAGCACCTGGTTCTGTATTATTAGAACGGACATATAAGGGGGGCATTCTAGTTTGTATCATACAATATGAGAACTGTCATATTGTGGTTGATTTTAAATGTATGGAAGTTACCATGATATCCGAACTAGTTTTTTATTCGTGTACTGATGATGATAACGATTTATCCACAGTTCAAGAACTCTTCAAGTCCGAATGCGATACGGTAATAAACGATTTTACTTTAGAAAGGTACATTTATAATTTTCACTTACAATGCCTACAGGATTACGTGGCTGGTTCTAACGACACATATTTACCCAGGGAAAATAAAAAACCGAGTGATTCCGTGGGCTACAATGTGGTTGAGTTTCTAAGTGACTTTGCCAGGTTGAACAAGTCACCACCCGGGGACGATATCAGGCTTTCTGTTTCCAATCTCGCTTTTCCCGTCAAGATGATGACGCCTAGCAGTGTGTTTCAATATCTACTGGATACTGCCAGTGATCATGGTTATAAGAAGCACAGTGTGTCTGAGGCGGAAACACGGAGTGCCCTTGTAGGGCAGCAAAATACAAGTTGGTCATTTTTAGGAAACAAGTCAACTGAGTACAGGAGGAACTTTATCCTCACTTGTGTAATTTCTATGATTCATTTTGAGACCAGAGAGATTGCGGGAAGCAGCGTGTACTGTCCCAGTCGCCAAGACTTTACGGACAATGTTATACTAAAGTTGCAAGTTATTTTGAGTGACGACGGTGAACCACAAAAACAAACCGTTGGAGGTGAGCACTCTAATCTTTGCGATCAATTGACTCAAAATAAACTACAGGCTGAAGTTCAAAAACTTCATCAGAAAGTGAAAACTATTTTGACTTCTGTCGAGGTCCAATGTTTCAAGGACACTTTGTGGAAACACCTTTTCCGAGACCCCACCACGGGGGCTGACTCAACACTTTCAACTCTACTTCAGTGGCGCGACTTAGATCATAGTAATCCGAAGGCAAAGTTATATTTCAACTTCTCTCTGTTGCAGCAGTTATTACCCTATGTTACTGTAACCAAACTTCAAGAAGAGGATGTATGTCTACGATCTTTGTCGCTGAATCATTCGTTGGTTAACACATTCAAAGGGAAATATGGAGACAATGTGAAAATATTTCACGATGAGGATAATCTTGAGCAGTATGCTATAGTTATTGATCGTGAAATTAGTGACTTATTTGTTATGTTCCATTTCGATGTGGGTAAAGCCAGTAATAAAGTCCACGTGGTGCACAAAGAAAGTCCTACCGGGTCTGTTGTGAGTGTAACTGCCAGACGAAACCTTATTGAAGGTGTTGTTAACGCACTTTGTTTCCACACATGGTTTAATAGGCTGTTTCCATGACAATAATATACAGACATACAAGTTATATTATGCTTTTTGAATCAGCTATCATATGTAATATTATTATACTTATCACATAAGCATAAGCTATGACGAAGCTGTAATATAAAGAAAGACTATGAATAAGAATTTCAGATAATAAGCCCCATGGTAATTTTAAATTACAGTACAATATAACAGAATATTAACGATGTATTGTTTTAATTGAAATGTCTTATTGTGCTATAAATTTATTGTGATGTAGTTAATGATGGACCGAAATACCTATCCGTGGGGTTGTAAAATAATTATTAAAATTGTTGTAAGAGAGAGTGCTCAGTTATATCAGCGTATACTTTATTCGCACCCATCGCTCTATGTACAGTTTAAAGCAATTATTTAATTTAAAGATCTACAAGGTATTATTTTGTATTTAATTTTTTTAAAGAAGCTTGTATTAATTCAATCTCATATTTATAACTCCCAGTGAAAGGCATGAATAAATACTTTATTATTAATACCCTATTAATAATAATTATTAATCTATCTATTAATAGTAATACTCCATAATATATCTATTGCGGCAAGATTAATTTAGTTAAATTAAAATATTAACATTATTGGACTTTACAGTGGACTAATCATCGTTGCTTTATATTCACAGTCATATGGAAATAGTTAATTAACGTGTAATTTACAATTAAAACAATATCCGGCCAATAGTAGTATATTATATTGCCTGTTAGTTCCTTCATGCTGCACAAATAGTATATTTATTACACTGTACAAAAAAAAACAATTTAAATTATATTTTACGATAATGTCAATTTTCCAGATAGAACCAGAAATCTCAATTTATAAGTGATATTAAGTGCCATGTATGTATGCTAATTATATTTATCAGTTAAGTTTTTAATTTGTAACTGATTAATGTTTAATAATAAAGTTTTATGAATGAGAATAATAAATTATTACTTTACATTTCGTGGCTTCATATAGGGGGGGGGGGGGGGGGGGGGGGGGGCGGGGGGGGGGGGATTCGACACGCAAATAACAGCTGATTGATCCCATAAATGAAACTGTTACCCTGTTCTACTGAGTTTAGTTTATTGTTTTGGTTATAATAAATGACATTCCTAAACACAACGTTAAAGTCATTGCTGGTGACCAGAATGCTCAAATTGGTCCAGAAGACAGCCAGCCACCCAGCGTTACACCTATAACACCAGTTCGAACAGAATGTGTGCTTACTCTTAGACCTAAAGGAGGAATGTGAATTGATACCAACAAACACCACATTCGAAAAGAGTAAGGGGAAGCTATAGACCTTTCAATACCCTAATGGATCCAAAGCACAGCTGGATTACATCCTTATAAACAAAAAGTAGAGAAACGGTATGATTAACAGCAAGGCATACTGCTCGTTCAACATAATTGGACCACCAATTGTGACCTCCAATTTGGACTAAAGGTCAACTAAAGCCTCTCCCTAAGAAGGGAGACCTTGGGGTACCAACAAACTATCGTGGGATCTGTCTGCTTGTGGTAGCTGCCAAAATATACAATAAAATGATTCTATATAGGATTAGGCCTCACATAGAGAGACTGCTGCGTAAGAGCCAAAACGGATTTCGACCAAATAGATCAACAATAGCTCAGATACTTGGGCTACGGAGACTGATTGGGGGAATTAAGTCAAAGAATCTCCCCGCTGTCCTGACTTTTGTGGACTTCAAGAAGGCATTCGACTCATTCCATAGAGGTAAAAAGCTGGAAATCTTAAGAGCTTATTGAATACCAGAGGTATTTGTGGCTGGGATTTGATTATTATATTGTGACACGTTGGCGGCTTTACTATTTGTAATTGTATTGGATTACGCAATGAGGACGGCCACAAAGGGTGACGATCTGGGATTCACACTACAAGAACGCAGAAGTAGTAGATATCCGGCAACTACAGACACCGACTTTGCGGATGACATCGCCCTGCTCTCTAATACGCTAGCAGATACACAGCTTCTACTAAATAAAGTGGAGAGGGCTGCTAAGGAGGTTGGATTGCATATAAATCCTACCAAGACCGAATTCATGACTTTTAAATACACAATGTTCTGGAACATTTTGTATCTATAGCTACACTACAGTATAGGGAGATATTGTAAAGGCATATCGTTGTTGCCCATGCCCACCTCCGTTCTAGAATTATGTGTTGTTATTAAATAAATAGAAAGAACTCCTTTTTTGAACACTGCTTTATTTGAAAGAATTTATTAAATTATTAAAAATTTAAAGAAAATATCGAAAATGATGGCTCTATTGTACATCCACCCACGGTGAGTCTAACTACTTGTGTTTCAAATTATAAGTAATATGATAAAGATTTGTATAAAAATATAGGGGAGGGGGGACCTAGTCCGTGTCATCAGAAAATGAAACAATTAATTATTAGGAGTCATCGAGTGAGATATGGGGCGCAATAAAAATTAATCCCCCTCCAGGGGAAAATCAACGCAAATAACAACTGATTACTCCCAAATATAAAACTGTAACCTGTTCTATTTAACTTTACTTAATTATTTTGGTTAGAATAAAACTTGCCACTGTAATCTGCTCCTTTCCCTAAATAAATAATAAATTTATCATTGAGAAAATGGCCTAGGATTTTGTTATTAAAATCTTTCCACATCCATGTCAAACCTTAGCGCCCCCTTTCAGAAGTTTCAGGAATAGACTGACATGCCCATTCTGGTCTAGGAGTACTGGTACATTAATTTTTATTCTATTTTTTTGGTCTGGGAGTACATTGATGCTGCAGCCATGGTTACCTTAATTAAACAAACATTCATATTCCATCCACCACTGAATTCTTGAATTAGCCAAAGGCTTAGTTTGCAGGTTAGAGTCTCCAATCAGGCCATCTGCTGCCAATTAATGCTGTAAGTATTAATAAATACTGAAATAGGCCTAGTTTGTAGTGCCAAGGCCTACTAAAATATACAGAAATAAACAGGTCATTTACCGATGTTGTAAAGGCCGATGCGATTCTAAAGTGTAGTTTGATTTGGATTTTGGTAGCGTCTATTGGCAGCAGAAAAGTCTACGTACCTGGTGTCACGTCTAAGCGTGAAGGGGCTATAAATTGATCTAAAATGTCGATGCCTAACTGGAAAGTCGCTTTGATAGAGAAACAATATCAGAAGAAGCTTCTCGGGCCTGCTGGAGGTGTACTGGCAGGGCCAGGTGCAGGTGGGAGCTTACCGAATTTGGAACGGAAGAATGCGGTTGGTACCGGTACCGGTAACAGCGAATGTGATTCGTATAGGAAGATACACGATGAGGAGCATTACAAGAGTATGCCGGGATGGAAGAGAGAGTTGCTCAAGAAAAAAGGCGAATCTGTTTCCTGGTCAAACAAGGGTGACTCGGGTGACCAGCTGGATGGCGGCGATGAGCAAGATTTTTCGAACCAGAGAAGGTCTCTTCCTGCTCAGAGAGGCCAAGGTCGGAGTCTGCCGTCAACGGTTGGACTCCGACGGACCGCACCACCGAGACCCGACTGTCCACCAACGGATACCGCTGTCCGCGCTACCGGTAAATCTTCAGCTTATAGTCCTTACACTTCCACCTACAAATGTCAGGGAGGCGAGACTGATCGTGCGGACACGCCTTCGCCGCACAACGCCACACTAACGGCGACTTACTCGGCCAACCAGCTGCCCCGCAGTCAGACCGACACGGACATAGCCTCGTTGGACGAGGAATTTGGCGAGTCAACCGCCTCCAAGGTTCGTAACCTGCGTTCCATGTTCGAGCGGAACGAGCGTTCCGTCGGGGCCCACATCCAGCGGATACGTTCCGCCAGTGTTGAACGGGGCGGCGTTCCGACCCTGTGTCGTCGGAACTCCGGTGGCGGGGTCCCCGGCCGCGCCGCCGTCGGCGGGTGGGTTAACGGCGCGGAATTGGTGGACGCGGAACGCCGTTCCAGCGCGACGCCCCGGTGCAGAACGTTCCGCGTCGGCGGCTCTGTGAGTTCCTCGCCTTCCCCCAGCCCCTCCGCCCCGATTCTCGAAGCGCCCGAAGGCGTTGTCACTAAACCCTCGAACACAAACAATAACCTGGTCATAACCTCTGTGGATTACACTGAGTTAGTGACCGCGAACCATCCCTTCCCGCCCCATCCCAACTCCCCCCAGCCCTACTCCCCGCTCCCATACACCTCCGCCTCCACTCCCAATCCCAACCACTCCTTCCAACCCATAGACTACCGTGCCATGGCCCCGGCTCGCCCAAAACCGCGCTGCCTGCCCACCGTGCCCACTCTCACAGCGCGCAACTCTTACAGCAAGTTGGAGTGCAGCTACACTCGGCCGGCAGCCGTACGATCTACAGCTGATAATTCTAGAACAACGGCGGATATTTCAAAAACCTACACAAACAATTTTAAAACAAATATGGACAATGCGAGATCAAATTCTGAAAATTATAGAACAAACACGGACAATTTTAGAACAAATACGGACAATTCTAGAACAAATATGGACAATTCTAGAACAAATACGGATAATTCTAGAACAAATACGGACAATTCTAGAACAAATACGGACAATTTTAGAACAAATACGGACAATTCTAAAATAAATGCGGACAATTCTAGAACAAATACGGACAATTCTAGAATAAACACGGACAATTCTAGAACAAATACGGATAATTCTAGAAAACATTTAGAAAGTTCTAGACCGAGGTTTGCTGGTCCCGCCGTAAATGCGTCTCATAGAACGGCGTTCGTGGGTTCCAAGACATCAATGCCGTCGAGTCATGTGAGTTATAATGGGAGACTCGACAGCGAGTTAATAGCGGCGTTGGGAAAGCTTAAGGTCATGTTCCCGACGTTCAACAGCAGCCCGGGGAGCGGATCGTTGCAACCCAGGAACACAAGTCAGCCTCGTAGAGTCTTCCATAAACCGGCGGTGGTCGCGGTTAGCTCACAGTGGTCCCAGGGGGTCCCGGGGGAGTCCCAGGGGGTCCCCACAACCAACAACGCCCTCCCGACCATGTCCAACCTGTCTAACTACCAGATATCCTCTGTGACGCTCGGACGGGCGATATCCACTGATGGGGCGAGCCCACCCCGGGGCGGCGCGCCCACGCCCGGTACACATACCCGAGGTACGCCCACACCCAGTACGCCCACACCCCCAGTCGCCCACTCAACCAACTCAGATTTAAACACCACCTTGTCCCAAATCAAACAGACTTCCCGGACGTTCGCTGTGCGCCCGTCCCGACCCGCGGAGGTTCCCAGACTGGATCTCGCGGCCCCGGTTAGCAACATAGACGACCTGATCCTGGAGCCCCCGAGTTCCTCCGCCCCCCAGATACCCGCCGTCGTGGTCGTGGGGGGCAACGCGCCCACAGGGAGGCGACCCATCCTCATAAAAGGGGCGCGGCCGCACAAACGGATGCGGATCCGGTTTGCGGAGTCGGCCCCGGTGTACCATCGGTACCCAGCCGAGGCGGCCTGGCTGGACGAGTCGGAGTTGGCCGACGCGATATTCCGGAACAGCGCCCCCATAGCGGCGTCCGAGTCGGACGACGACCTATTGGACTCCCTGGAGGGGACAATCGCGGTAGACAAACAGCCGCCTACCAGCGGGTCAGCTACTACTGGTTCTATTACCAGCGGGTCTACCAATGGGTCATCTCCCAGCGGGTCTAATCAAACCCACTCAGATCCAACTACAACGGGATTTAGTTCGCAAGCCAGTGAATCATTTTCTTCGATTCACCACGAAGGTACCTCGGATCTCCTATTTTAGTCACCTTTCGCCAAATTTCTTTATACAAATAGAACATTGTTAGTATATAATGTAGAAGTTTATACGGCGGGTAGGAATTCAATAGCGCCCATATGACAGAGTATAAGATTAGTCCCGTTACACTCCCCCCTCAGGTACACTACCAACTATTTTCACGTCTCAGCCAATCTGTATTCATGGATTTACCGGTACGGTACGATTAGTACCGGCACGAGTAAACCGTAGCCAGCGGTATTCCGTCGCAAACAATAAACTAATTAATCGCCTATCACCTATCGGTTCTCCAAGTCGTAATATAATATTGTTTTGACTTAAATAGTTATTTTAATATATTACGACTACAACATGCTAAGAGTCATTCTTAATACCGATTCATCATCATTCTTGTTCTCATATCTAATAGAAGCAATAGTAAACTCTGGACTGAATCATCAAGCTTTGAGAACAAGTGAGTAGAGAGGTGGTTTCATCCAAACATTTCACTATATTGTACTCTGTGACATGGTGTTTTGGATTTTATACATTGATTTTAGGACTGTAGTTGGTTTGTTACATATTTTATTTATACAAAAACGTATATTTTTCTTATTTTCCCAAAGGCTTTCAGATTTGATATAATAATTAATTTAACGTAGATAATTTCCACAATGTTGTATCGACTGTTGCACTGCTTCCTTAGATTGTAATTTGTATTGCTTTAATACTTACTCCCTGCTGATAAAGTAATACTTGATAATTTATTAAGTAATTTAAACAGGACATACGATGATCCAACTCTATAGCAAATGGAGCGGAAAAAATGAATTCGCCAACAGCGGGGATCGAACCCGCGTCTCCCGATAAACGTTCAGGTATGCTGACCACTACAACACACGGAGGCTCCTGCATCTTTCCGATTGAGTTGCTATAGATTGGGAAGCTACCTCACGGTTGCTATTGAATACAGTCCGCCCTTACGGATGGATTTAATCAGTATCCTAATACAGTAGCAGTGTTATAACATATAAACAATACTTGATAATGTTTAGTTTAAGGTTAATATTCAATTATCAATTCTAAACTTTTTGAACTGGTTGCTCATGAATTTCATTGAGACTAGGCCTTCCATGTAATTACTGAATTACTAAACAGGGTGTTTTATTGAAATTAATAATTAGTACTTAGTATAAATATGAAATTTAAACCGATGAGACAGTATTGCCGACATATTAAATGAGTCCATCACTCAAAACAGGTCAAACACTGTGTTGTATTGCGATGCAGAATAAATCAATCCTTAAGGGCGGACAGCATTTCACTGCAGCCGTAAGATTGCTTTAAATATTACTGCTACTAAATGTCATGCTGCATTTCAGCTGCATTATATCATATATATTCAGAATGGTGTCGACAAAGTTGCACCGCCACAACTCCCTATCCCCCATGACTTTCGCAATGAAGTCAAGGCCAGTGTCCTTTAAGAGGCGTCTCGAGAAAGTCTGTCAGCCTGTCGACCATGCTTATTTTCTCCATGTAGCTCCTAAAGCACAAGAGTAATTATCAGGAGTGGATATATATTCAGTCCAGATTGGATAGCGTACAGAGTGGGTAGGATAGATATCCTATCCCCTCCAGATTATTATGATACCTCCAGTGACCACCAGGGCGCGCTCTGCATTCCAGAAAGCATAAGATAATGCACAGGCGCGTCCACACGTAGAAAGCAATGTCCTACAAAGTGGAGGCGGCTCCGTTCAAGTGTCAAGCTTGGGTAGGCTAATGAAACACCTCCAATGTTGCATAGAGTTTTGATTGGAGATGTGTTCATTGTACGTGACACAATGAACCCAGCGCAGCATTCTTGTGAAAATGCCATCCAGAGATTTGGTATCCACAGCAGTTAGACCACAGCCTGGCCCATATAAGAGTACTGGCGCTAAAAAAATCAAACCTTGAGATTCCGTTTTATTCTATGGGACATCCAAATCCTGGACGGACTATTCATATTCAATACTGCCCCGTATTCCCATAACAGTTAAGGGGAGCTAACAGCTAACACCCACTGCACCGCTGTAGTGGTATTTACAGTGGTGTCGTGATGGGTTAGCTACCTGAACGGTTATGTGAGACACGAGTTCAATCCCCGACGGTGGCGAATTCAGTTATTAGTTGACTCAAATTATATAGTACTGTTCATCCAAAATCTTGTTTAAATTCCATATTTATTCCGTTTAAAACATATTAAATAAATAATTGGTATAATTAACTAATTAAGATGTTTTTATTTTAAGTTTCTAAGGCGCCAAGTTATTCATATACAGTAGATTAATACCATTAGTTTGCCGCAATGTATGAAGGCAATGTTGCAATTCTCCTTGGTGTTATAATATTAATTATTACAGATAGAGTTTGTTCTTTACTATTTTACATTTTTATATAATATTATTATTATTCAGTATATAGTTTGTAACCGAGTACCGGCGGTGTATAACGGTTTGTACCCGAGTACCGGCAATGTAACACGCCGTTATATTTCCAGACAGTTATTTATGATTTCCAACCTCTCGGTCGGTATCTTAGTTTTACTATAAGTCACAAAGTAATGTTAACCACCACATTGAATTACGTATTAATTTGTGTCGATGATAACGTTTTGAGTAAAAACATCAATTATTATTAGTTAATATTTTATTTAATATATATAAATGCTGCTTTCATTGTTAATAAAGAATTAGTTTATTATATCACCGTTAATCACTTATATTACGTTGCCACGGTTACGGTTTTTATTCACTATATATCACGGTATCTTTATTATATATTTTTCAATTACAACGTAGGGTTATATTGTCGTACATTATATTTACTGAACTTTTATTTTAAATATTTACATTATGTATATATATATACAAAATTGGGTTGATTTTACAGGTATTTAACGATGTGTGCTAATGTATCGTAATTGCTGCATTGTTTATTAAGGTTTACCTCATGACAGTACTGTACATACATAAACAATATACACACATAACATATCTATCATAGACATATTGTATGACGTCATTCGATTTGTGTGTGATCCAACTTATTTTATTCTTTACATTTTTTACTTTCAGTTTTGTAACAACGGTTAACAGGTTCATCTTCATACAGGAATGGACATCATCAATAAACCTAAATAGCATTCCATCATTCACAGCGCAAAGTAAAGTTATTATCTGGTCTTCAGTTTGTTCAGTATTTACGATTATCGGTTAATGTGTGTATTTTAACAAATTTTATTGTATTACTATTGTTTCAACACTAACAATAATTATTTATAATATAATTTTTGTCTACCTATACGCCCCAATCCATTATTCCATAACACGGTCGAGGTGTCTACAACCAAGCCAGACCACTGGGATACTTTGGCTGGGCTGCTTTGTATGTGTTTTATTGGGCAATGGTTGATGGCAGATCGTACTTGCCCTTTGTGGGTTTCAAGGAGGTCGTGTGTTCGATCCCCGCATGGGGACCAGGGAGTTTTCGATTCGACACGAATACTTTACAGGGTATAGCCAGGACTCATCCCCATCTTGGATCATTAAATGGTTGATAAATGAATACCAATTTCCTCTAGGGAGTATATAGTATAGCAGTTCCACGGTTTCATACCACATTGAGACAAATTGTATCTCCTCCCCATTGATTTATGGATGTAGAGTCTGTCGTTAGAATATAGTGTGCATCACAATACTGAAGCTAAATGTGACTCTATTTAAATGTGACTCTACTTAAAATTAGGCTGTGACTCCACCTGAAGTGAAACAATGTCGGGGATCCATCATATATTATGATCTCATCGCCTCAATGATTGTATCAGGAATCCCATGTTGTTATTGAACTTGCGTGGTTCTGACAGAATGTGAAACGCCTTGAAGAAGTAAAATAATGACTGCACATTGTATTTGTATGTACTTTTTACTTGAGACTTCTTCAATGATAAACCACTAGAATTGGTTCCAAGATGCAACTTTCTTTACAGAAACAGTTCTGGTTACCACGCCGGTTCTCCCTTGGCTGTCTATTGGACCGTGATGGCCGCCACCGGGTGGTTTTTTGGGTTGCTTTGATACCGAGTTTACTCCCAAGGCTTGAGGCAAATGACACTCTCTTTGTGGTTCTCGAGGACCCATCAAACTCGGCCTACCTTGGAAATACTGCCTCATTGGCTTAAATTACAGGTTGGTTCCTACCTGCCCTTAAATAGTCATTATTTGATTGATGTGACCCTCATCTACCCTATCAAGTCCCATATCCCTGTTAGTCATGTGTGCCTATTTATCATGTATCCCTTTCAAGCTGGCCTATGTTATAGCCGGTTGTCCACGGGAACGCTTTCCATGTGTTGGTTGCCAGAAAAGTAGATCTGGTATGACCTCGTCTTTACTTCGCCAGCAGTGCCCACTGAATCTTAATATGCGTTGATGCAGAGGGTGGTTGATACAAGTGGTATTGTACCATAAAGCTCGGCGATTGTCATGTGTTGTCTCCAGCTGATGTTTAGGCCTGCCCTTAGTAGTCTTGTGTAGCAACCATCAATTCATTGTTCAAGTGATTTCGTCAATGTCCATTTCTCATCCCCGTATAAAAATACACTTTCCACTGTGGCTCGAAAGAATTTAGTCTTCAGGTGCCTGGAGAGATCTGATTTCCAGATGGTATCTATTTTTGATAGAGCTACCCATGCCTTTGCTTTCCTAACTTCTATGTCCTTTTTGCTACTCTCTATCCATGACCCAAGGTACTGGAAGTCGTCAACCTTCCTTTTATACTATGTTCTGGAATATTGTGTCGTTATTCAGGAATACCCCCCCCCCCCCCAAATTTTTCTACAGATCTTAATGAGATTGCATGAAATTTGAAACATAGAGAATTTCACACCCTCCTCCTTGCTGGGTGAGCCAGAATGTTTATTTTTGCTTCTAATCTTTAGCTACAAGTGTTTAAAAAAAGTGTCTCCGTCGATAATTCACCAGTTACACCGCGGTTGATACTGTTAGAAAGCTGGTCAATCAAGGACACCAAATATGTAAAAATATTTAAATTTGGTTGGGAAATAGCTGAGATATGGGCATTCGAATTTTGCCTGTATTTACTTCCATTGCAGGCCATTTATTCTGTATAATAAATACACAAATGTTCTAGAACATTTCGCTTATGTATGTACTACTACTAGGAATGTCCATATACTAGTATTATAATGTAGGCATTTATGACACCTAAATAACGACACTATATTCCAGGGCATGGTGTTAATGTAATACACATTCGCCTAGGCAAACATATCACAATCACAATTAGAATTACTGCGATGTGTGAAATGTTATCCATATCAGCCACCTGGAGGGGAAACTGGACGCAAATCTCATCTTGGCGAATTAATATCCCGCCTCGATGTTAAATTCTCAATTTAGGGAAAGGAACAGGTTACAGTGGAACGTTATTTTAACCAAAACAATAAACTAAACACAATAGAACAGGTTTCAGTTTTATTTTTGAGAGTAATCAACTGTTATTTGAGTCCAATTTCCCCTGGAGATGGACGAATTTTTAATGCGTCGAGTTCCCCCCCCCCCCCCCCCCCCCACCCCTATCTGGGTAAACGGTCTCAAAGGGCATTTTGTTCTGCGATGGGGCCGTTCTGCATCTTCAAGGCCAGTGTCCTTTAATAGGCGTCTCAGGAAAATCATGGGCTGTGCACCATGCTTATTCACTCCATGAGGCCGCTATAGCACAAGATTGTGCACAGGCGAAATCAATGTCCTGCAAAGCGGAGCGCGGAGGCGGCTTTGTTCAAGCTTGGGCCAAGCTTGAACAAAGCCGGCTCCGTGGGGGAATGAGACCACCTCATATGTTGTATACTATAGTGTCTGGTTTGAGATGTGTCCATTGTACTTGACATGTCCATTGTACAGGACTCACATAGAGGAGTACTGGTACTACCGCTGCTCTAAATAATCGGACCTTCAGTTTCCGACGTATTCTGTGTGACTTCCAAATCCTGGAAATCCCATTCAATGCTGTCCATGCCTTTCCCTTACGTATTCGAAGGTACCTGATTTCCAGATCCATGATCCCAGGTAACAGAAGTCGTCCACATGCTCATCAAGCATGCTTATCCTTTGCGCTTATGATCAAAAGTGATCTGTGAAAATTTTAGCCTTCTTGGAGTTAACGAAAAAGACCAACACTAGAAGCAGCCTGTTCTAATGAGCCGAAGAGCCATTGGGCTCCCTCTCACTGAAAAAACACAACCCGGGATATTTTTAAAAAAACTGCCCGTTTACGCAAAAAAACCGGGTAAATCTGCAACCAAATTCATCGGGGTTTTTTTGAGAAACCGGTAGTTTTATTTCTAAGAAAACTGGGGGTTTAATTTTCAGTTCAACTGGCGGTTTTATTTATGAAAAAACCGGTGGTAATTTTGGATAAATAATCGTCATTTACCGAAGTTTCAATTAATTTAAACCTCTGGTTATAGAACAAAAACCCATAGTTTAATAGTATTAAACCTTTGGTTAATAATTAAAAAGCCATAGTTTAACAGTATTAAACCTTTGCTTAATCATTAAAAACCCATAGTTTAATAGTATTAAACCTTTAGTTAATCATTAAAAACCCATAGTTTAATAGTATTAAACCTTTAGTTAATCATTAAAAACCCATAGTTTAATAGTATTAAACCTTTTGTTAATCATTAAAAACCCATAGTTTAATAGTATTAAACCTTTAGTTAATCATTAAAAACCCATAGTTTAATAGTATTAAACCTTTAGTTAATCATTAAAAACCCATAGTTTAACAGTATTAAACCTTTGCTTAATCATTAAAAACCCATAGTTTAATAGTATTAAACCTTTAGTTAATCATTAAAAACCCATAGTTTAACAGTATTAAACCTTTGGTTAATCATTAAAAACCCATAGTTTAATAGTATTAAACCTTTAGTTAATCATTAAAAACCCATAGTTTAATAGTATTAAACCTTTAGTTAATCATTAAAAACCCATAGTTTAATAGTATTAAACCTTTAGTTAATCATTAAAAACCCATAGTTTAATAGTATTAAACCTTTTGTTAATCATTAAAAACCCCTAGTTTAATAGTATTAAACCTGTAGTTAATCATTAAAAACCCATAGTTTAATAGTATTAAACCTTTGGTTAATCATTAAAAACCCATAGTTTAATAGTATTAAACCTTTTGTTAATCATTAAAAACCCATAGTTTAATAGTATTAAACCTTTAGTTAATCATTAAAAACCCATAGTTTAACAGTATTAAACCTTTGCTTAATCATTAAAAACCCATAGTTTAATAGTATTAAACCTTTAGTTAATCATTAAAAACCCATAGTTTAATAGTATTAAACCTTTAGTTAATCATTAAAAACCCATAGTTTAACAGTATTAAACCTTTGCTTAATCATTAAAAACCCATAGTTTAATAGTATTAAACCTTTAGTTAATCATTAAAAACCCATAGTTTAACAGTATTAAACCTTTGCTTAATCATTAAAAACCCATAGTTTAATAGTATTAAACCTTTAGTTAATCATTAAAAACCCATAGTTTAATAGTATTAAACCTTTAGTTAATCATTAAAAACCCATAGTTTAATAGTATTAAACCTTTTGTTAATCATTAAAAACCCATAGTTTAATAGTATTAAACCTTTGGTTAATCATTAAAAACCCATAGTTAATAGTATTAAACCTGCGGTTAATAATTAAAAACCCATTATGATGATCTAAGGACATGCGTAAAACATAGTCAACCACAATTATGAATAGAAATGGAGCAAGTGTGTCACGCTGGAGGTCTCCCCATAACAATTCGAATGGATCTGTGTCACCGTCAACTAACAGTAGACACAAATATCGTCCTACCATCGTATACTGATCTGATTGTTTAAGACGGGGTAAAATATCTGTTAAAAATAGGGCAATAGTGGCAGGCTATACGTATATAGCCCCCTACCTCATCAACATAAACGAATTTTACAAACATGCACAGAAGCACATAAACTACAATAAATTTAACAAATTACAGAAAATACATTTCAAGTGGGCTAATTAGTTATATCGGAACTACTGTAACTATTACAATGTCTAAGTTCTGGAACAAGTCGAATTCGTCGCATTGTTTCTACTGGAGAGTTTGTGTTTCGTTCGTGAAATTTATCCATTAAACACATGCGATCTGATAATTTATAGACCGGGTTCGGCTTCCTTATCGTTATAGTTTCACCGTTATTCAGATGATTCTCACCGTCAGCATCCACTTCAAGAAATTAATATGAAAACAATAAAATAGTCTAATAAAATTAAAAATAAAATTGTCTAACATCATATACTTCAAGAAATGGCTTGGATATACTTGTAAAGACCCATTAGCATATAAACTGATATTTTATGTTGTAGCATTAACAACTCATAATTCATTGGATGATTCCATATAGGAATTGAAAACGCACATGGAAGACATACAAGGCCCATTCTCACCAAAATTGGCCAAAACGGGTGTAAATATGTCCAAAAAAATTGTTCTCCAGAATATAGTAAACCCATATATTTTCTGAAAGCTCTTGATGTCAGGAATGTCATGGGCACCATAGTTAAACACTTTTGCACCGTTGAAAAAATTTATTTGGCATTTAAAACGAGTCCGCCCTGTAACGATTTGTCCGGCCTGTAATGCTTAACATTCCTTGGTAAATATATAATAATCCACGCCTATAATTATATTTTGAATAGTGAAAGATATACTTTTATTATAATAAACATATATATTACATATTGAACGTGATCCCAGAGCCTCCCAGAGCCATACATTACCAGGGGCGGACACCATTACAGGGCCGGACACTTTGATTGATTATTGTTTATAAATAATTTGCAATGTGGCTAACCCGCATATTTCATACACCCCCTGAAAGCGCTGAGATATACGAACCTGGCAGTATCTTTACTAACCCTTATCAGCAATTCTATCACTTTTAAATAGGCAATATCTCACCATTACAGGGGCCGGACAAAGTGATTGTCACATATACCTTGGTCTACTTAGAAGACGATTACTTGTACGGAAATTAAGCAAATGCGATGAAATTTTAACGTGGTCATCCTGAGAAAATTTGCTTTCAAATGAATATTTACTTTTAGGATTGTTCTTAAAAAGTTAAGATGAAATGCACCATTACAGGGTCGGACATAAAAATCAGAAAAGTGTCGGACACGATGTTAAATGCAGCTGTACGACACCAACTACATTGTACGTATACAAATACTGCTGAAAACGAATCTCCATTTATCCAGCTTTCTAACGATATTCTAACTAGCTTTCTAACTGATATGACCTTGGGGTTGGAATTTTATAACAGTTTGTTCTACTAGCACTTTGGAACTGGGACATGTGAAAATGTCATTTTGACCATATTTTTGGCCATATTATGTTCTGCTACGGGAAGACATGATGTCTGTTTAAGCTGAAATTAACTGTACAAAATCTACGCTTCAGCAGCTTTCATTGAAGCAATCAACCACTTTCTAGAATCGCCATAAACAGAAGTTATGGCTTCAGGACACCCGTTTGGCCAATTTTGGTGAGAATGGCCCACAACACCCTCAACAAATATCCCATGAGACTAATGAAATTTGATAAAAATGACGATTATATTTCTTTAGACATTTAGGTTGAACATTTGAGAATAAAATTCACAATGGAAATAAATGATCTTCATTGCTTATTGACATTCAGTTACATTTCTTGCTAAATGGAGTTCTGACTGGACACTGGACTGTATCTACAGTAATAATAGACTTATGCTTTGAGGTCTGTAACCTCCATATTCCATTACCAGCAAGCGTTATTGGTAAAACAAAGAAATTCTAATAGAGGAATAGTATGATGGCTAATACGTGTAGATTGGTTATATTCAGATAAATATCTAAATAAACCAATTATATTGCCCCAAATTTCCATGTTTCTAGGTAACTATAGTTACTGAACACAGTTAGAACAATTCGCGATATCAATGTACACACACAATGTACAATTCACAATTAGTGAAATGTTGTTCAGCTGTTGTGATTCTTGTTTACTGGTTTTACATTGGCTGTATGCTAGAGAGATCAGAGTGCAGTTGTGGACATTTAATTTCGCGTTTCATATTGTTGATAATATACAAATATATCCAATATTGCACAACGAATCGCCCTCAACTTTTTTATTTAACAACTAGATAACAATTTATAAATTCCAGAGGTAGTTCCTTTTTTAGTTCCTTTTTTAGTTCCTCTATTGATAAATAATTCGTCGCGTTTACAATTTTCAAATACATGCAAGTGGTTTGAAGCCATTTGGTGGTTATACATAGAAAGTTTTTGCCGGAATCAGCTTTAAAAACTACCCAGTTTAAAGACAGGTTTGTTATAATAAAACAATCGATTTACTTGTGTAATTTATAGTTTAATATAATGTAATTATTAATTAATTATCAACAATGATAACATTATTATTTACACAATATTTCTATGAATAAAGACCACAACAAATAATCTAATAACGAACATATATCAGAGAAAAATACTAAAAGTTGTTGAATAATAAAAGATATGCTTTAGTATACCAATGAGTTGTACTAAATGAAAACCCTACCGTAAGTAAATACAAACTATTTGAGACACAGGGATATATTTACATGTTATTATTAAGAATAATTAACATATTATTATTTCTATGTCACATTTAAAAAGAAACTTCCTCCGGTAAAGTTTTACAAAACTACATTTCAGTTCCTTAAAATAAATAGAGAGAAATACGAAACCTACGTGTCACCATTAATCACAAACACCAACATAAATAAATAAACATATTGATAGGGTAACTCATACAGTTTATTGTATCTTTAGAACTTAACCTACATTAAAAATTACATGTTATATA
Organism: Nemertoderma westbladi; assembly: GCA_032718475.1. Classification (NCBI taxonomy): domain Eukaryota; kingdom Metazoa; phylum Xenacoelomorpha; order Nemertodermatida; family Nemertodermatidae; genus Nemertoderma; species Nemertoderma westbladi. The sequence goes on along the minus strand of JAUCBJ010008331.1, from coordinate 39,317 downwards.
AATTATAATTATTAATTATTATTATGTTGTAAAGTTGAGTAATCTTTGAATGTAGTGTATCTTGCATTGTAATAGTCCCTAGTGTTAGATTACTGGGGTCATTGGGTGCCTAATTTTATTTGATTGCTTTGGAACATTATGTTATGACAAAGGGGTTGTATTTATTAATAAGTCTAAGGTATCTATCTATCTATATTACAAGAAGAAATGAGAACCTGCTAGTAGGAGTACGAAAGTTCGAACTATACTGTATTATAAAATGATCTCCTTATGATAGATAACACTAACTAGTATATATTTATACTGCTGGACTACTTAAAGATACATTATAATATTGCAGATGTAATGGACAGTAGGAATACAGCATAATTACACACCACTATAGGATATAAAACGTAAGATTATCAGAATCACGTGGCAAACAATGACACGAAATGGTCGGTCAACTGTGAAGTCATTACAACTTTTTTCAAGAACAAACATCAACATTCACAAGTTATAGGTATTATACACATATTATTGGACAGAAAGCGGAGATGTATATAGTTATAGGAATAGTATATTTAAGGAAATATTGATTAAAACATGCAATTTTTGCGTTTAGCTTACTTTCATGTTTGAAGGACATCGGTTCTGATAATATTGCATATTGTTATCCCATGTATTTAGGTATCCTTTCCCTTGGGAAATATTATAATTATTACGTCATGTTTAATTTTCGTGGTTTCTATCGATAGTAGGCCTACAAAAATAAATACGAATAAAGTTCCCCAAACGTAAAATCATGTTTTAGGTATTTATATATGATAATTCAACCTGAACCTGCGCGGATAATATAGTAAAAAAATATTAAATGAGGAAAAAAAGTATTCCGTTGCTCTGAAAACTACGACAGTGCAGAGTCACCGGATCTTTTGTAAGAATCCCCCATAGTTCACTTGTTACTATGGTTATGGTGGATCCACTGACAAATAATCCCCGACATTGTGTAAGAGATATCTGGATGGTTAGTAGATATACATGTACCGGTATAATAAATTGCAAAATAAAACATAACTATTGCAATTTATAACTTAAACGGACAAATGGCCAATTAGATATCTGTAGTAAATGAGCCCGTAATGCGACTAGCCTTCGTAACAATTTTATAATTAAAATTCAAACCCGTTGCAAAATTGTTGATCTGCCTTTTTGGCCAGTAATGACTCACATAGATTCGTTCATCAAATAAACCACTCGAATTATCACACTGTAATGTAAAGTGCTACTTTACAGTGTATGTAAATATAATTTATTATATGCGAAGAAAAAACCCCATATTTTATAATAAACGTAACGGTTGCAGAAACACCCTAGATAATTTACAACACAGAGAATAAAAGGCACAAATAAATACTAAAAATAGCCAAAATATACAAGTAAAATTGTCTCCACTACAGTAAAGCGATAATAACTATGAAAATATACATAAAAACAGTGTAAACCTGTACCTTAATACTATTTAAGTTAATGTTTACCTGGTTAATAGGCCGTTTTGTGACCATTTCATAGTACTTACTAACACATAACGTATACAAGAGTACACATTCTATGGGATGCACAGATATTATCAACCTATTAACATATTTATAAACTATAAGATAAACTAATACAAAACGAATATTTAAAATTTGAGTTACAGATACAACGTCTAATACAATAATAATGTGTGACACAATAGAAGTGTAAAACCTGGAACAAACTTTTAAAAATGGCAGAATTTGGTAAAAATAACTTTTAAAATTTTAGCTTGCAAAAATTACAACAAAACAAAAATGTATAATATTGTTAAAGATTTCTACAATTGGATATGGATATACATTCATGTTTTTTTCATTATCAGTTTTTTTAAATTGTCATTAATTTTCAGTTTCTGAAATAAAATAACATCAATAATATTTGTTTAAATAGCAAATCAGCATTAATAGAATATGTTAATAAGCATGCAGAGTGCAGACTGGCATACTATGCGTGCTGAAGGAAAGAACAAGCCAAGTGCAAGTGACTGACGGTGAGGGGGGGGGGGGGGGGGGGGGGAATAATCGAAAATAATATTTTTAGAAAAAAACATTTTAATTAACGTTGTTACTTATAGTTTGCTGTCCCCCACCACGCATAGTTTGGCATACGGTATAATGTGTAGTTGATTAAATCCCTCATTGATAATATGAAAAAGTAAGAAAATACTAACTAAATAAAACTGAAAAATCTAAAACTCTACAATAATGCAACTGAAATAAAATTGGGCACAAAAAGTAATAACCACAGACGAGAATGCAATATTATAACACGCAAGCTAAAAGCTAACTTGTAAGAAAACAACACGCACGCTGAATTGAAATAAAATGTTTTAAATTACATATTATATTATTATTATTAACTTATAAATAAATCTAAATAAAATACTGAACAATCTCTAATGTAACCTGTGCTTCTCCATCCATTCCCGTAACCTTCAGAGTTTCAGTCTATTTAGTTGATCGCTAAACCGAAACCCATCGCTTAGGGATCTCAACGCCCGCCAGGGCTACAAATTGCGTTAGAGGCAAGTCAGAGACTACTAAGGTGAAGTAAGTAGAACTAAATAAAGTCTCGGTGTCTGTCTGGGGATTGGGTTCATCTAACTAACAATCTTGGGTAGGATGGTGCGAGGATGGGCCATAGACTCTGTGTGGTGTAGAGTCTGGGCCGCCGAGACCAGGGAGCCGTTGATCCGTGGTTTGGGGTTGTAGCGGGACCCCCCGGGCATCGAGCCGATGCTACGGGCCGCCGTCGAGTCGCGCTGAGCCATCGATAAGGTCGACGAGGAATCCTGGCCAGTCGGGGGTTTAGGGAGCCGTCGTCGTAGCCATTGGTGACGGAGTGCCTAAAAACAATAAACAGTATTACGTGGATTCTCTTATATCGGTCATTGGGGAATAATTAATTAACTTAAAGAATAAAGCGGGGTAGTTCAGTTGTTTGAGCGCCGAGCCCCCAATCTATTGTCTGAAGGTTCGAGCCCCGACAGGCTCCACTCAGCCTTTCATTCCCCTGAGGTCGATAAAATTAGGACCAGTTGAAATACTGGGACTATAAACTTTGGATAGGAATGATAGGAGTATCACTGACTCTTACCTTCGGGTATTCTTAGGTTTCCGTATCAGGGGCCGTATTCTTAGTTCTACCAGCCACACAGGTAGACAGACTAGATAGTACGAAATTAAACCTAAATTTAGTGAGATCTAGTCAACTACGAGTGGCTATTGAGAACTAAGAATACGATCCCAGGCATCAACACCGTGTGTCTGAACTAGGGGTTTCTACGTATACACCCCACAATTTGACAACTACGGTGTAGGTCGGCTGTGGTTTTTTATTGTTATACTGTTTGTTCAATGTTCTGATATACAGGTGTGGGGCGAGCCACGCATTCAGGGCGAGCCTTACGGCACAATTATAATTGGTAAATAGGGCAAAATTTCATGTCCGTCTGTCTGTCTGCTGTATGTCTGTCCGACTGTAATGATAAATTCTTTCGTAAATAACTTTTGAAGATTTTAACAATTTTCAACCGAATTTTGTATGGGCATACTAGAGAAAAAGTTCCAATATTTTTTTAATGTTACTGGCAAATACCTCTCGAACTTTTGACTCCAGATCAATTTGATTATTTTGCCAATTTTTGCCAAGTTCTCGTTCTGCGCGTCGCCCCACGAACGTGTTTCTGTGCTGATAACAGGATTCAGCGATTCAGGGTGTATAATTTATACAGATTTAATTGATGGATAGCTCCCGCGGTCAATTTGAATTCCTAATAATATTATGTTCAATTTACCGGAAGGGTTTATTACCATAAACATATCATTACGTAGGGCAGTAGGGTAGCGGTAAGCGGTATCGTATCGGACAGTAACACCAGGCAACCTAAATTAATGTTTTATCGAAGAATGCGGCATGGAAGATAAGATTCGCATGTAATTTTTTGAACGAATTTTACCTAGTCTAATAGTCCCATGGCCTTGGTAGTCCCAGCTGCAGCACAGTCAGACAGTAGTATACAGTACCTATAGGCCTATTACAACCGCACTACAACAAACTGTACAAAGTACAGTCTACCCCTGCAACATGGCTTCGCGTATTGTTGTATTGGGTTTATATCGCCGGATGATCCGAGAAGCAAATCTATTCTCTTCATATAACTATAGAAACTACGCTCTACGAAGAATTCGGGATGCCTTTCGCCAAAACAAGAATATAAATGATAAAATGCTGATCGAAGAGAAAATACAGGAGGGTAACTCTATGCTCGGGGTGATAAAACGACAAACTGTTATAGACAGAATGTATTCAACGAATAAGTTAGTTGTAGAGAAGATAACGAATTGACATGAGTAATACCAATACATGGTCGTCCAATGACTGAATGATTAATGGGGATAGGCTAGGTTATACAGCTATAGGCCTACAGACAGATAGAAGAATACCGGCACCCTGTGCCGGTACCACGCTCGCCACACGCTATCATCCTCCGATCCGTTATCCAGGCAACAGGACTACCGGGCCCTGTACACTTACCAAGGCTGTACGGAGTTTGGTACAGGATATCTGAGGTTTTACTAAGCAAATCACTAATTCATAACTTAAGCCAAACGGGCAGACGGGTATATGATTAAAATAAATGCACACGGTTTGAATTAAATATACGTGAACTACTATCAGTCTATCGCGATGTTGAACATTATAAATATTCGTCCGGGTGGAACAGGGTGTTGGGGTCTCCCCAATAACCAGTTCCGTCGGACCTAATGATAGGTCTATGGATAATTAATTCTAAAATTACACTGGGAAAAACCGGGTCCACCAATATAGGCCTAACCTAAAAGGCAAAAATCGATCCATGTTTGGATCCTCCAAGGAAGAACTATACCGTTAGAATTATACCAGCCAATGAACCAGTGTTTATAGCTGTCGCCTAGCGCGGGGCACTTCCCAACCCACGGGCACGGAGTCGCGTTCTCCCAGATAAAAGTCTGATCTAATGTAAACCTAAATACGCTAACTTAAATACCAACTTATACAATAATTTAAGGAGATTTGTAGTAAGGAACTGTGACTGCTGTGAGTTCCATGACATAACTGCACCAGCTTAATAAGTTCTTCCCATTTTTTTCCCATTGTTTACAGTATAAAAAAATTCAATGTACAGATGTGGTGTGGAACTGTTATAGTTACTGAAGGACCAACAATTGTACACAATTACAAGTTGCCTTCAAGAAAGTCTTATTGCTTCAGAGTTTCCACTACAATTCAGTTTAATTTAAATTCCCCGACTTACAAGTACAAACACAGGTGACAAATATATAACTAAATGTAATATCGCTACTCAATGGCATTGTATGTATATTCCAAAAACGCGACATATTTAATATGTCACCTATGTAAACGTACATATGTATACTATACACCAATATGACTGACACAGCCGAGCGAATTGAGTACACCGCACCTGAACTGGTGAAGTATGTTCTATTTAAATCAAATTCCCTTATATTTAAATAAAACAATTAATTTCCTGACTATTCACGGGTTTCAATGTGAGTGGCAACCCTTTTTTTTACGTTAGGATACGTACCTGTTGATACGTACCTGTTGATAAGTAAGGATACGTATCTGTTGATACGTACCTGTTGATACGTACCTGTTGATACGTACCTGTTGATAAGTAAGGATACGTATCTGTTGATCCATAAGGATACGTACCTGTTGATACGTACGGATACGTACCTGTTGATACATAAGGATACGTAACGCACCTGTTGATACATAAGGATACGTAACGTACCTGTTAATACGTAAGGATACGTACCTGTTGATACATAAGGATACCTACCTGTTAATACGTACCTGTTGATACATAAGGATACCTACCTGTTAATACGTACCTGTTGATATATAGGGATATGCACATGTTAATACGTAAGGATACGTATATGTTAATACATAAGGATACGTATCTGTTAATACGTAAGGATACGTATCTGTTAATACTTAAGGATACGTATCTGTTAATACGTAAGGATACGTATCTGTTAATACGTAAGGATACGTATCTGTTAATACGTAAGGATACGTATCTGTTAATACGTAAGGATACGTATCTGTTAATACGTAAGGATACGTATCTGTTAATACGTAAGGATACGTATCTGTTAATACGTAAGGATACGTATCTGTTAATACGTAAGGATACGTATCTGTTAATACGTAAGGATACGTATCTGTTAATACGTAAGGATAAGTATCTGTTAATACGTAAGGATACGTATCTTTTAATACGTAAGGATACGTATCTGTTAATACGTAAGGATACGTATCTGTTAATACGTAAGGATACGTACCTGTTGATACATAAGGATACGTATCTGTTAATACGTAAGGATACATATCTGTTAATACGTAAGGATACGTATCTGTTAATACGTAAGGATACGTATCTGTTAATACGTAAGGATACGTATCTGTTAATACGTAAGGATACGTATCTGTTAATACGTAAGGATACGTATCTGTTAATACGTAAGGATACGTATCTGTTAATACGTAAGGATACGTATCTGTTAATACGTAAGGATACGTATCTGTTAATACGTAAGGATACGTATCTGTTAATACGTAAGGATACGTATCTGTTAATACGTAAGGATACGTATCTGTTAATACGTAAGGATACGTATCTGTCAATACGTAAGGATACGTATCTGTTAATACGTAAGGATACGTATCTGTTAATACGTAAGGATACGTATCTGTTAATACGTAAGGATACGTACCTGTTGATACATAAGGATACCTACCTGTTACGTACCTGTTGATACATAGGGATATGCACATGTTAATACGTAAGGATACGTATATGTTAATACGTAAGGATACGTACCTGTTAATACGTAAGGATACGTACCTGTTGATACATAAGGATACCTACCTGTTAATACGTACCTGTTGATACATAAGGATACCTACCTGTTAATACGTACCTGTTGATATATAGGGATATGCACATGTTAATACGTAAGGATACGTATATGTTAATACATAAGGATACGTATCTGTTAATACGTAAGGATACGTATCTGTTAATACTTAAGGATACGTATCTGTTAATACGTAAGGATACGTATCTGTTAATACGTAAGGATACGTATCTGTTAATACGTAAGGATACGTATCTGTTAATACGTAAGGATACGTATCTGTTAATACGTAAGGATACGTATCTGTTAATACGTAAGGATACGTATCTGTTAATACGTAAGGATACGTATCTGTTAATACGTAAGGATACGTATCTGTTAATACGTAAGGATACGTATCTGTTAATACGTAAGGATACGTATCTGTTAATACGTAAGGATACGTATCTGTTAATACGTAAGGATACGTACCTGTTGATACATAAGGATACGTATCTGTTAATACGTAAGGATACATATCTGTTAATACGTAAGGATACGTATCTGTTAATACGTAAGGATACATATCTGTTAATACGTAAGGATACGTATCTGTTAATACGTAAGGATACGTATCTGTTAATACGTAAGGATACGTATCTGTTAATACGTAAGGATACGTATCTGTTAATACGTAAGGATACGTATCTGTTAATACGTAAGGATACGTATCTGTTAATACGTAAGGATACGTATCTGTTAATACGTAAGGATACGTATCTGTTAATACGTAAGGATACGTATCTGTTAATACGTAAGGATACGTATCTGTTAATACGTAAGGATACGTATCTGTTAATACGTAAGGATACGTATCTGTTAATACGTAAGGATACGTACCTGTTGATACGTAAGGATACGTACCTGTTGATACATAAGGATACGTATCTGTTAATACGTAAGGATACGTATCTGTTAATACGTAAGGATACGTATCTGTTAATACGTAAGGATACGTATCTGTTAATACGTAAGGATACGTATCTGTTAATACGTAAGGATACGTATCTGTTAATACGTAAGGATACGTATCTGTTAATACGTAAGGATACGTATCTGTTAATACGTAAGGATACGTATCTGTTAATACGTAAGGATACGTATCTGTTAATACGTAAGGATACGTATCTGTTAATACGTAAGGATACGTATCTGTTAATACGTAAGGATACGTATATGTTAATACGTAAGGATACGTATCTGTTAATACGTAAGGATACGTATCTGTTAATACGTAAGGATACGTATATGTTAATACGTAAGGGTACGTATCTGTTAATACGTAAGGATACGTATCTGTTAATACGCAAGGATACGTATCTGTTAATACGTAAGGATACGTATATGTTAATACGTAAGGATACGTATCTGTTAATACGTAAGGATACGTATCTGTTAATACGTAAGGATACGTATCTGTTAATACGTAAGGATACGTATCTGTTAATACGTAAGGATACGTATCTGTTAATACGTAAGGATACGTATATGTTAATACGTAAGGATACATATCTGTTAATACGCAAGGATACGTATCTGTTGATACATAAGGATACGTATCTGTTAATACGTAAGGATACATATCTGTTAATACGTAAGGATACGTATCTGTTAATACGTAAGGATACGTATCTGTTAATACGTAAGGATACGTATCTGTTAATACGTAAGGATACGTATCTGTTAATACGTAAGGATACGTATCTGTTAATACGTAAGGATACGTATCTGTTAATACGTAAGGATACGTATCTGTTAATACGTAAGGATACGTATCTGTTAATACGTAAGGATACGTATCTGTTAATACGTAAGGATACGTATCTGTTAATACGTAAGGATACGTATCTGTTGATACATAAGGATACGTATCTGTTAATACGTAAGGATACGTATCTGTTAATACGTAAGGATACGTATCTGTTAATACGTAAGGATACGTATCTGTTAATACGTAAGGATACGTATCTGTTAATACGTAAGGATACGTATCTGTTAATACGTAAGGATACGTATCTGTTAATACGGAAGGATACGTATCTGTTAATACGTAAGGATACGTACCTGTTGATACATAAGGATACCTACCTGTTACGTACCTGTTGATACATAGGGATATGCACATGTTAATACATAAGGATACGTATATGTTAATACGTAAGGATACGTATCTGTTAATACGTAAGGATACGTACCTGTTGATACATAAGGATACCTACCTGTTACGTACCTGTTGATACATAGGGATATGCACATGTTAATACGTAAGGATACGTATATGTTAATACGTAAGGATACGTATCTGTTAATACGTAAGGATACGTATCTGTTAATACGTAAGGATACGTACCTGTTGATACATAAGGATACCTACCTGTTAATACGTACCTGTTGATACATAGGGATATGCACATGTTAATACGTAAGGATACGTATCTGTTAATACGTAAGGATACATATCTGTTAATACGTAAGGATACGTATCTGTTAATACGTAAGGATACGTATATGTTAATACGTAAGGATACGTATCTGTTAATACGTAAGGATACGTATCTGTTAATACGTAAGGATACGTATATGTTAATACGTAAGGATACGTATCTGTTAATACGTAAGGATACGTATCTGTTAATACGCAAGGATACGTATCTGTTAATACGTAAGGATACGTATCTGTTAATACGTAAGGATACGTATCTGTTAATACGTAAGGATACAAATCTGTTAATACGTAAGGATACGTATCTGTTAATACGTAAGGATACGTATCTGTTAATACGTAAGGATACGTATCTGTTAATACGTAAAGGATACGTATATGTTAATACGTAAGGATACGTATCTGTTAATACGTAAGGATACGTATCTGTTAATACGTAAGGATACGTATCTGTTAATACGCAAGGATACGTATCTGTTAATACGCAAGGATACGTATCTGTTAATACATAAGGATACGTATATGTTAATACGTAAGGATACGTATATGTTAATACGTAAGGATACGTATCTGTTAATACGTAAGGATACGTATCTGTTAATACGTAAGGATACGTATCTGTTAATACGTAAGGATACATATCTGTTAATACGCAAGGATACGTATCTGTTAATACATAAGGATACGTATATGTTAATACGTAAGGATACGTATATGTTAATACGTAAGGATACGTATCTGTTAATACGTAAGGATACGTATCTGTTAATACGTAAGGATACGTATCTGTTAATACGTAAGGATACATATCTGTTAATACGTAAGGATACGTATCTGTTAATACGTAAGGATACGTATCTGTTAATACGTAAGGATACGTATCTGTTAATACGTAAGGATACGTATCTGTTAATACGTAAGGATACGTATCTGTTAATACGTAAGGATACGTATCTGTTAATACGTAAGGATACGTATCTGTTAATACGTAAGGATACGTATCTGTTAATACGTCAAGGATACGTATCTGTTAATACATAAGGATACGTATATGTTAATACGTAAGGATACGTATCTGTTAATACGTAAGGATACGTATCTGTTAATACGTAAGGATACGTATCTGTTAATACGTAAGGATACGTATCTGTTAATACGTAAGGATACATATCTGTTAATACGTAAGGATACGTATATGTTAATACGTAAGGATACGTATCTGTTAATACGCAAGGATACGTATCTGTTAATATGTAAGGATACGTATCTGTTAATACGTAAGGATACGTATCTGTTAATACGTAAGGATACATATCTGTTAATACGTAAGGATACGTATCTGTTAATACGTAAGGATACGTATCTGTTAATACGTAAGGATACGTATATGTTAATACGTAAGGATACGTATCTGTTAATACGTAAGGATACGTATCTGTTAATACGTAAGGATACGTATCTGTTAATACGTAAGGATACATATCTGTTAATACGTAAGGATACGTATCTGTTAATACGTAAGGATACGTATCTGTTAATACGTAAGGATACGTATCTGTTAATACGTAAGGATACGTATCTGTTAATACGTAAGGATACGTATCTGTTAATACGGAAGGATACGTATCTGTTAATACGTAAGGATACGTACCTGTTGATACATAAGGATACCTACCTGTTACGTACCTGTTGATACATAGGGATATGCACATGTTAATACATAAGGATACGTATATGTTAATACGTAAGGATACGTATCTGTTAATACGTAAGGATACGTATCTGTTAATACGTAAGGATACGTACCTGTTGATACATAAGGATACCTACCTGTTACGTACCTGTTGATACATAGGGATATGCACATGTTAATACGTAAGGATACGTATATGTTAATACGTAAGGATACGTATCTGTTAATACGTAAGGATACGTATCTGTTAATACGTAAGGATACGTACCTGTTGATACATAAGGATACCTACCTGTTAATACGTACCTGTTGATACATAGGGATATGCACATGTTAATACGTAAGGATACGTATCTGTTAATACGTAAGGATACATATCTGTTAATACGTAAGGATACGTATCTGTTAATACGTAAGGATACGTATATGTTAATACGTAAGGATACGTATCTGTTAATACGTAAGGATACGTATCTGTTAATACGTAAGGATACGTATATGTTAATACGTAAGGATACGTATCTGTTAATACGTAAGGATACGTATCTGTTAATACGCAAGGATACGTATCTGTTAATACGTAAGGATACGTATCTGTTAATACGTAAGGATACGTATCTGTTAATACGTAAGGATACAAATCTGTTAATACGTAAGGATACGTATCTGTTAATACGTAAGGATACGTATCTGTTAATACGTAAGGATACGTATATGTTAATACGTAAGGATACGTATATGTTAATACGTAAGGATACGTATCTGTTAATACGTAAGGATACGTATCTGTTAATACGTAAGGATACGTATCTGTTAATACGCAAGGATACGTATCTGTTAATACGCAAGGATACGTATCTGTTAATACATAAGGATACGTATATGTTAATACGTAAGGATACGTATCTGTTAATACGCAAGGATACGTATCTGTTAATATGTAAGGATACGTATCTGTTAATACGTAAGGATACGTATCTGTTAATACGTAAGGATACATATCTGTTAATACGTAAGGATACGTATCTGTTAATACGTAAGGATACGTATCTGTTAATACGTAAGGATACGTATATGTTAATACGTAAGGATACGTATCTGTTAATACGTAAGGATACGTATCTGTTAATACGTAAGGATACGTATCTGTTAATACGTAAGGATACATATCTGTTAATACGTAAGGATACGTATCTGTTAATACGTAAGGATACGTATCTGTTAATACGTAAGGATACGTATCTGTTAATACGCAAGGATACGTATCTGTTAATACGTAAGGATACGTATCTGTTAATACGTAAGGATACGTATATGTTAATACATAAGGATACGTACCTGTTGATACATAAGGATACTAACGTACCTGTTGATACATAAGGATACGTACCTGTTGATACATAAGGATACGTAACGCACCTGTTGATACATAAGGATACGTACCTGTTGATACATATGGATACGTACCTGTTGATACATATGGATACGTACCTGTTGATAGGTAAGGATAGTTCCTGTTGATACATAAGGATACGCAACGTACCTGTTGATACAAGGATACGTATCTGTTGATACATAAGGATACGTACCTGTTGATACAAGGATACGAACCTGCTGATACGAAACAAAACGTACCTGATGGGGGGCGAATCGCTCTGCGGGATCCCACTCCAAACATTTCTGTAGGAAGTCGATGAATAACGCGTCGTCGCATCCCTTTAGCGCGGTGACCCAATCCTTACTGCCCGGGGGTCCGCGCATCTTACCCCGTCGGGAACGGCCCCCTTGCAGCACAACAGAACCATCGGGGAGGGTAGTAACCGTGCAGTAACGAGGGTAACCCTTGGAGCTGAAACGAGAAACATTTAGAGTCCAGTAAAGCCAATCAAAATAGTAAACCCAAGAACCCAACTCAAAACACATATAGAAATCAAAGTAGGCCTATTTGTTGGTACATAATGCTCTATCTCTGTTGTTAGGTGGGTAGTTAGCATATGGTAGAACTTCCCATTCGTTTACCCTTAGGCGCAATCCACAATATCCCATTAGTAGATCTATATATGGTTTGGGCCTGACCAATTAACCCTAACACAAGGAACAAACGAATATGGCATAGTCCCGTCCCGTTAACGGTACATTACATCGTTCGTTACTTTCCCTAAATTTATAATAATTGCCTATTGGGAGGAGATATTAATTCGTCGAGATTAAATTTGCGTCAAGTTCCCCCCCCCCCCCCCCCCCCCGCCCCCCAAAGTATTATTACTTAAATATTAAATAAATATAGATAATAAGCAACGGGCTGTAATATATTTTCACGACATAAAATACCTGATAAAGTTTTTAGCACGTTTACTTTGTTCCAACAGTCTCTGATTCGGTATCCCTAGCAACTCGATGATACAAGCCAACTGGTCCCCTTCATCTTCCCCAGGGAGTAACGGATAACCTATAAAATAAACCAAATCCATAGATCGGGTGTCTCGGAACATGGGGGAGGGAGGAACGTTTTCACGTCTATCCATCACGATTATTGGTCTCTAACCGTTGATTTCTGTCTTACAGGTTCAGCGCAATCGTGTGATGAGCTACGAAAACGAACCATGACATTTATCAGATCAGAGCTTAGCAACAAGTATGATTGGTATTGTGTCCAGTCCATTTGTGTGAATTAATGGTTTCACTTTCACCATAACATACTTAATAATTATTAATTTTACTTTATATTTATTTTGAAAAGCTAAGCTAAATAACAAAGCGAAATATAATGCGAAATATAAAGTTCATAAAGGCTGGTCCGGTCCGGTCCGGTCCGGTCCGGTCCGGTCCGGTCCGGTCCGGTCCGGTCCGGTCCGCCAAGGTCGCTGTCACTCAACCAAATGTTTCGTTTCATAAATTGTATGCATTCTCGGCAGCATACAAGGCAACTTATTTGCCCCGCCAGTAATCTCAGCACGCAATTATTTTTTATATATTTCGCAACCCAGCACTCAAAGAGTTTCCATTCTCATATCAGTAAATTATATGATTCGTTGAGTAGTGGTAGGTGAGAGTGGGAAAGTCAGACGAAAATACAGGGTGATTCAACATGAGTGTCCTCTGGAGAAAGACAAGTAAATTACACATATTATTGGGCAAATACACAAACAGACAGGATTACTAAGCCGGTCAATCAACCCCGTTACTAGGATTGAGTTCATATTCTCCAGACTGAACATGCTAACCACACACACACATCACGTACGCTCAACATTCATTCAGTAATTTTATGAGGCACCATAAACACGGCTGGGTGGTTTCCTCGAAGCTGTTTAATGTTTATGCTACTCGGCCAGAGAGACCAAGCAGTCACTCACGCACATTGGAGGAATTAATAGTATTTCTCAGGGAGAATTTCCAGTTGGATTACGAGACACTGACATTTAAAATAGTGATCTGCCATGATATTTCGCCCACTAATAACAAGGGATTCTTGTACTTACAATTTACACTCACAGAACCATGTGATATATGGGAAGTGAAGTAAGGAAAGCATCGTACCCATGGGGGTGGGTGCATATTAAAAATGTATTTGTTGTAGTTATTTATTTACCATATTATAAATGCCGGGTAACATTTCCTGTACCCATGCCCTGTGTAGTCCCTTTGCTCACATTATACAGCAAAGTGAGAATCGATCACATGCGTCGACTGAAGGCGACAATTCAGTGTGACTTCATTAATAAATGTTACATTGATATTTTTACAGTACGTCATCGCTCAACTCCCGGCATAATCGAATAATATTCAACACCATATAAGTGAGCAAACTATCTACAGCTACATGTTCGTAATTATATCGGAGTTACCCTTAGTATAATATATTTATTGCCAAGCATGTTTAGTAAAAAACCTAACGGGTGGCGGGTAGGTCTGCACGTAACTAAGTACTTGGACGTTGCCTGACTGAGCTGACGAGTCATAGGAGTCAGTTGACAGGTTCTGGATAATACGTAACGTAGTATTATATACGACCACGTTAACCTGTTATAAACAAGCAGAAACGACGTTGATTGGCGCAAGTTTCTGGTTCTGCTTCTCGGTGGTTAGTTAGGTACCTGTTTAACCTTTTTTTACTTTTAACTGTGTGTCATTTTAGATGATTAAAAATAATTAAATGAACTGATACCTGTAAGTAATTCCGCGAGAATACAACCGAAACTCCACATATCGATGGGCATCCCATAGCGGCCACCGAGAATAACCTCGGGGGCCCGATAGAATCGCGATTGGATGTAGGTATAGACCCGTTGGTGTTCGTAGCACGATGAACCAAAATCAATAACCTTAATCCCAGATCTAGAAGCAACATAATTAGAATTTATGATTATAACACTTTCGTTTGGCAGTAGATTAAAAGCTTCCTTAGGTTTTACAAACCAATTATCCATGTCTGTTACTCCAGCTATATTATAAGGAATGGTTAATCCAAAAACTAATTCAATGAAGCATTAAAATAATTCATAATAATGCAGTGAAAATTACAATCAAATAACAAAAAGATAATTCGATAATAAAATATATTCAATAAAAAATAATAGAACTGCTAACCTTCCTTGCTGTTTCAACAGAATATTTTCCGGCTTTAGATCGCAGTGAATAATTTTGTTCTTATTAAGAGCGTCGAGACATTGCAATAAGGAATGGGCAAACTTTCGAACCAACTGTAAACTAAAGCCCTGCAAGTAGAAAACACCATAATTACAATAAACTATCACACCAAGACGCAAGACAATGGTATATCATTTAAAACAATTAAGATAGATTAAATTAAAACGGGAAGAGGTTGATTATGTCTACACCTGTACCCAGAAAAGTAACAGCCATACTCACAGCGCGATGTTATTTTAATATTTTAAATTGTCCGTATTTAATAGGCCACCCTCAATTAAAAAAAATCAAAAGCAACTATGGTAATCTTGGACAAAATAATATTTTGCTCTGGCTCCTACAATCGATGTCATATTGAATACAAACACTACTTCTACAACTAGGATCGGCATGCTACATTGCAGCTGCATTTTTAGGAATGATGTGCCGGCTTGTCGACAAAACTGCGCCGCCACAACTTCCTATCAATCACCCATGACATTTGCTAGATCATCCGCATCTTCAAGGCCAGTGTCCTTTAAGATGCATCTCAAGAAAGTCATGGGCTGTCCACCATGCTTATTCCCTCCATGAGGCTGCCAAAGCACAAGATTATACACTGGCTGGTCCTCACGGCGAAAGCAATGTCCTGCAAAGCGGAGGCGATTTTGTTCTAGTGTCAAGCTTGGGGGAACCAATGAGACACCTCCAATGTTATATAGTGTCTGGTTGGAGATCTGTGCATTGTACTTGACACAATGAACCCGGCGTAGCATTCTTGTGAATGTGCCATCCAGAGATTTGGTGTCCTCAGCAGTTAGAGCCCAGCATGGACTCCTATACGGTGAATACTAACACAAATGTAAACTAAAAACTTAAAAATAGAAATGGAATTCTGTCTGTCATATAAGTACAAGTCAATTAATTAAATAAAATGTATGATGATACAGTTAGTAAGACTTTTCATTTTGTGTTGGCGAATTATTTATTTGGGTTGTTATTTTGGTTTTGTTTAATAATTTACTTTGGTGAAATTTTCATCAATTTTTCGTGTGACATTTATTGACAGTAGACAGAAATATGTTAATAAGGGAAAGGGGCAGGCTACAGTTGCACGTTATATATAGTCAATAGCATTACACTTTAATATTTGTTCGTAATCAACTTTCACCGTATATGTTAACATTGTCATAAACATTCTCCCATGGTACGAGTCATGATCAACCTATAATAAAGAACTAGCGTCTAGCTGTCTACGGTGGGAGGTTCGCTTGTAACTCGGCAAAACTCGCACCATTAGATACCTGGAAACACAGAGGAGGCACTGCCTGGAAACAATTACACGAGTATTACATTGTATTATTAGATACAAAAAACATAGGTATAATTTCAAAAGTTATAATTAATTAGGCCTACTTAGAGATAGATAAATTACAAAGTTTGTAGGGGCTACCCTACCCAACCTATGTACGCGTCTCTTAGACAGAAAGTGGCGCACAAGAGGACAGCAAGTGAAAAATGTGATCTTCAGCCCAAATTGGTCCGTTGTCTTTTTTTTTTTATTATATACATTCAAAAATAAAACAAAACATGGTGCGTTATAAGCCCCTTGGGTTGATACAGTGTTCTGTTCTGTCACTAAATGAAGGATATCGTTGCTGTGAAGTGTAGGGCGTCTAACTCCCAATATAATAAAAAAAAATCAGAATAATGACTTAACATTCCGCGCTATAATAACCGGAACCGCAGTCACAAGGCATTCAAATTGGGACGATTGAAATACAATTTAACCTTGGAATATCTACAATGTAATTATACTTAACTGGTAGGCTTTTAGGCTTGGTGGTAGTTAACGGTAGGCTTGGCATTGTGTTTCCGGAATGTATCTTGTCACAAAGTTTCACATAACATGCCGCAAAATTGGTTTATACGAGTAGGACATGTTATTTGCAGCGTCGATAAAAAAAAATTAAAAAGGGGTCGAGCCAGAGCATAAGCGAAATATGAAAAAAAAATACAGAAAATAAGTTATATTAGATCAGGTTAATGAATACAATAAATTAACTTTGTTATAATTTAACATTTAAAATAATAATAAAAGTGCCGGATCGTAATTATTATACAGCGCCTTGCCTAAATAACAGCCCAAAGATTGTTTCGAATTAGCCTATACCTTACCGTTATAACTTATAATACCCGAAAGATAATGGAAAATACATGTGTTTTAATTCACGTTAGTGAATCTTGTCGTCAGATACATACAGTTATATATTAAATAAATTGAGAATTAAATAGTCACCCGGTGCGTAAACTCTAATACTCACCTGAAATTTGTTCTTTTTTATTAACTCGTATAAATTCATACTGAGCAATTCAAATGTGATGCATATATGGTTGCGAAACTCGAAGCTGTCGAACATATGCACGATATTGAAGGTGTTATCCCTGTCCTGCTTATGGAGGTGCTCCAAGATGCGGATCTCTTCCTGCGCTTGTCGATGGAACCGCTTCTCATTCCGTACCATCTTGAGGGCGACGTGGACGTTGTTACGGTGGTCGTAAACCTTAACGACCTGACCGAAACTCCCTTTACCGATGACTTTGAGGACTTCATAGCGATAAGATACGTGATCATGGGGGATGTGGCAGTAGGAACCCTGCTCATCGTCGTAGCCGCAGTTATTCGGGCCGCCAACAACTCCCTGTCGCTTCTTAGCGTTCGGCCCCACGAAATAAATCTGCGAGAAATTAAAGACTTCATGGTGTTCGAAGGAACTCAGTTTATGCATGAACTGCTTCATGGCTTGTTCCGGGGTCAGATACCCAGTTCTATGTTTGGATGTGGTCGAGCTAGCCTTGGAGACTATCGATGAGGCATTACTGGAGCGGCGCTGATGTGACATACCACCATGGGAGGTATCCTGTGTCTCTGATTGGGTTGAATCTTTCTCTCGCGAGAAGTGCCGCTTGTGAAGTAGAGACAACTCACTTTTCTCTTTGGCAGCGTTCGAGTGGACCTCGGTTTGATGGTATAGTTGCTGAACTGCGAAGCTGTGGTCCCCCCCGTGTTGCTGCATCGTCGCCAAGGGGCGTGCCTGCACTCCGAAGACCGGGACTGTGTGCTGCTTATTGTAAGGAGCGAACCCTGGGGGTAACGCGGCGTTGGCTACCGAACTTAGAGGCGGCAGTTCCACCTGCACGCTGCTCATATTGCCCGATAGATGGCGCTGCCCAAAGCCGACCCGAGCGTCTGCCTGCTCGAATACAATTGGCGCAGAGGCGGATGAGAGTAGTGGAGTGGTGTCGTACGATAAATTATGTGGGTAAGATAAATTATGTTGGTTCGTAGGGTTAATTTGGTACGATGGGTTGGTTTGGTACGATGGCTTACTTTGGTACGATGGGTTGGTTTGATATTCTGACGCGGAGTAATTACTAGATGGATACAAGGAGGAATTATGTCTGCCGTTCCGATCCTTATCGCTATTGCCGGTTATCATACCGGCACCACAGCACAGCGCTATGGTGAGCAATAATAGCAAAACATTGATTATCCAACAGCATCCAAATTTTATCCATATATAATAATTATATATATATGATGAGTCCGACAACAACAAGATATGATCGTTCTAATTCAACAAATAATTAAATTAATAGGCCTACCGGTATATAAATAAATCATTACTAAAATAAATTAATTGCCATTCAAATATATAAATTAGGCTTCCCGGCCGGTATCACTACTGCACTAAATAAGGGAAAGGAACAAAACAAGTAACCATTAGCCTACAGTGAACGTTATTATTCTAAGTCTAACCAATACATCATTTTGGTGATAAAAAAAATACATTTTAGTGATAATTAATGCCTAATTCCGGTATGTATAAATGGTATATGTTATCGGTAGTCAGGTATATAGCTGTATAGTGGAGGAATATATATTGGATTGGAATATATATGATATATAGGCCTACCTACTGATAACAGGATAAAGCCTCATAAAATTATGAATTATAAACTGGTAAAGCCTTATTATTGATGATTGTTTTTTAGATGCAGTTTTAGACAGTTAGAGACAATCAGACAATTTACAGATTTAAAGACTGAAAGATATATATTCTGATGTTCTACTGTTCTAGTACAGTAATAGTGACTAGTGAGTGCCTTATAGCCCTTGTGTACCTTTACCTCTTCGTTTCTCAAACATATGATTCCTTTGAGGTCAATTTTGACCTCAGGCATATGAGTGGTTTAGGGTGGTCTAAAAAAACTTTTTGTCGAATTTCAACTCAGTTCACACATCAGATATCATCAAATGGGCCCAAACTTTGATAGATACCAAAATTTTGATTTGGGGATGACAGGAAATATTCCCATGGCCAGTTTCCGCCCTTGGCGCAAATGAGTCATATTCCCCATTTTCGTGATGATCAACTTCTAGTATTCCTCCTACTACATTGATATTATGCTCAATGACTATTTAGTTGGTGTAGACACCTTCAAAACAAACACAGAGTGAATAGTTTTTGAGATATTGCAGAAAATGTGAAGTCTGGCAATTCAACATTTGCGTCTTGATGCGATATTGACAAATACCTGACGTTATCTAATCTCATCCATATAATTTAATATCATAATTAAATCTAATCTCAAAAACTATTCACTGTACGCTCTACGCTTCTTTTGAAGGTGTCTGCAGTCTGCACCAACACCAACTAAATCGTTCATTCAGTCATTGCGGTTCTAATGAGCATAATATCAATGCAGTAGGAATACTAGAAGCAGGGCTGGCAAAGTAGGTTTTTGTAAACCTAGGTTTTTGTCGATTTTTGTCAAAAACCTAAAATTTGAAAAAAGCCTAAAACTAGGTTTTTAGGTTTTTGATCACAAAAAAGAGCCAAATTGCTTGTTTTTGTACTGTTGTAGGCTTACCGGCAGACCGGTATCTCTGTATCTAATCTATATCTACTGATCTACCAATGCTGTATAAAATATAATATTTAACAAATGCCGCCCCATACTGCCATATAACTGTATAATTTATCTAACAGTCTAACCCAGTAACCATACTGAATGTACTGATGAACTAATCCAGCAATCTGCCAATCAAGCAGTCAGGCAGTCAGGTCAATCTAATAAATCAATAGGGCCTATACACAAATACAGCCTGACAGAAATGCTACAAAAACCTAGCAATTACATTCAAAAACCTGCAAAAACCTTCCAAAAACCCTGCAAAAACGGGTGCTTGTCACCTCGCCGCACTGCCACTTCGCCGCAGGTCACCTCGCCGCAGATAATGTGCTGCGAGGTGTCTTTGCGGCGAGGTGTCTCACTGTGAATGCCATTTCGCCGCAAATTATCGGACACCACGCTGCAAGTCATATTAATCATTTATTTCTATATTTATAGGGAAGCCTAGTTATGGTATTACAAGAAGAAATAGAATAATACGGCAAGGTTTGTTTTTCTATTATAATTACGGTACTGTACTGCTGTATTATTATAGATACGATACAGTACAAGCAAGAGTATTTGAGTACCGGTAACGTATTAGATTAAGTGCTGAAGTGTGACGTTATGAACATTAAAACACTGACAACAAATATAAGTATATCAATATCATTCCACTAAGAACATTACATTTGTAATTAAGTAATTAAGAACTGTGATCGGTTAACAAAATTTTTTGCAGAAATGTAAACATGAATAGGCGTACAGTAATACTGTAATATTCAGATAGTAGGTCAACCGACTGTTTTTAAATACAGATGTGATTAAATTGCGGGCGTAGCGAGCAAGAAAATTGTAACATTTTTGGGTCAACCGACTATTTTTTACCTACAGATGTGATTATGAATAACATCGGAGTGTAGCGAGCACGGAAAATCTGCTGAATCCCTAAATCGTGGTTTTAGGCTATATTGGTGTGAACAATTGAAAAACCTTTCAAACAACTCATATTTTGAAAGACATTAAAACTTTGGCCTGATTGGCCATGATGATTAACGTGGATGGATACGGTACCTTCAACAGTTCAACAGTCTGACAGTTCAATCAGTCAATGCTCAATCTGTCAGTTTGTCCATGTACTGTGGGAGTGCAAAACAGTTCAAGGCAAGGAACTACTTCTATAGGTTAATAAACAAATACTGTAATAAAATATCACTAATCAAATATCCATATTATAGTTATTAGAATGACAGAATGATGAATAAGAGTAGAGCGTACAGTAGGCAGGCATAATATACAATAGGCCTACGCGAGCGAAATGAGCGAAAATATTTTTATGGCCTAGGCCTAACTCTTTTTAAAAATGGACTCTACTGGTAGACCGATATAATTTCAAGTAGGCCTAGAGCTGTAGAGTGGCTGGATATGTTGCCATGCCAATGCATATTGCTACTGTACATGACATCCATTTCCGCGCCAGGATCCTCAATGCGCGCCACACGCCCCTGTTCCTTCGCGCCAGGATCCTAAACTGCTAAATGCGCGCCACACATGTTGATCAAACTCTACATAAATTCCAACCTGGGCCTAGGCTAGGGCTAGGGCCTAATGTATTTCAGTATTTGTCTTGTTTTTGTAGGCCTATCTCTGTATCTCTGTCAGTCTGTAGGCCTATCTTCAGATCTTGTGTACATGTCTCTGTATGTCAGTGTGTGAAATGTGTGTATGTGTAGGACTACCTGCCTACTACTGTTAGACCAGTAGACTGTACTGTACGGCAGTCTGCAGTCTGGCAGTACGGTACTAGACAGCCAGACAGCTACCGGTACGCTACCTACTGACCTATAGGCTAGGCGGTAGTCAGGTAGTAGACAGGATAGCGACTCCGACTAGCGAGTAGCGACATTCCCGCTTCCCGCATTCAATTACTGAATTACAGTGTACATAATACAGTAATACTGTAATCAAATACAGTAATACAGTAATAGAGAATTGGAGAACCAGAGAACAGCAGCAACTGTCTGACACGCTGACAGTAGGCCTACTACTGTACTACGGGCAGGGCAGACGGGTGCTAAAGATGTGTAGAGCTGTAGAGTACGAGCTGATGCAGTGATGAGTACATGGCAGCATGGCACATGGAGTAGGCCTACTACAGTACTATCTGCTACAGACGTCATTACCGGTACAGTATTATCAGAATGATAACAGGCAGACCAATCACAGTGAATGGGCTCCTGAATTATACTTGGCTAATTCGGTCTCTAGGGCGACCAACTCAATACATAAGTCAGCTGATCAGGCAATACCGTTAGATGGCGTAGAATGGTCCAACCCATGTCCTTTATACTTGAACTCGCAACACTGAAAACACTTGGGGAAATTAATGTTAAAATAATGTTCGTGTCACAAATAGTAGATAACATTGAATGATGGACAGGACACAGCAAGGTAAACCAAACGTGTATAAATGCAGCCGAGGGGGCGTTTTTATAAACAAATTTATTGATACAATTACATTTTTTTATTAAATATTTGTATTACAATAATGTTAACGCATGTCGATAATAGTAGTAGTAGTTTGTTAACGCTGCAAATTGCGGGTGATTAGGCTCAACATGTAACATAATTCATAGCAATGTAATTGAACATGTATACAATGAATATATCAGTAACACCTGCTGTGCAACACCTTACAGTAGGTGTTTCAATATCTAAATTTTGTGGAAAAGTGGGATACAGTGCCCCCCCCCCCCCCCCCCCCCCCTCCGACCTCCAGGTCCAAAGTCTCTGCCATCCCAGGTGTGGAATATTTTCATATTTTCATATCCAGATCGGACAAGAACTCTCGAGACCATAGAGACCACATACCAGTTAAAAATTGAAACAACAGAATGGTTGACATGGATCATTGGTATTAAACTGACTGAAGGAACATCCGTGCTTCAAAAACACAGTGGAACCATTTTATTTTACTATTTTCGTCGGGAAAAAAAGTAAAATAATTTAATTAATTTAATTAATTTAGGCCTAATTTAAAGTACGTCGATATTAACAGAGCGCGTTCAGCCATTGATAATAATATTTTCAACCAATATGCCATCAACAACAATGCTGTAGATTGAATTGAAAATCCCGCTAAAAAGGTTGTACTTTTATTACCAGTATTATTTAGCCAATCAAAGTAGAGTTAGTAAGTCGTTCGCACGAGTTACTAAGTCGTTCGCACGAGTTACTAAGTCGTTCGCACGAGTTAGTTAAGTCGTTTGCACGAGTTAGTATGTCGTTCGCACGAGTTAGTTAAGTCGTTTGCACGACTTAGTATGTCGTTCGCACGACTTAGTAAGTCGTTCGCACGACTTAGTATGTCGTTCGCACGACATACTAAGTCGTTCACACGAGTTACTAAGTCGTTCGCACGAGTTAGTTAAGTCGTTTGCACGAGTTATTATGTCGTTCGCACGAGTTAGCTAAGTCGTTCGCACGACTTAGTAAGTCGTTCGCACGAGTTAGTATGTCGTTCGCACGACTTAGTAAGTCGTTCGCACGAGTTAGTATGTCGTTCGCACGAGTTAGTTAAGTCGTTCGCACGACTTAGTAAGTCGTTCGCACGACTTAGTATGTCGTTCGCACGACATACTAAGTCGTTCGCACGAGTTAGCGAAAAAAAAAACATTTTCTCATGTCCCTTTAGGGGCTCCGTAGATTCACGTCTCAAAATTTTCACCTTGGTATTTTGATAATATCTTTAGCAAATTTGGTGAAATTTAAAACGGTTTTCAGATTCGGAATCTGCAGATGAAGGCGGTTGTAATGATATCTAGATTATATTCAAAAGACGAAAAATTTAGCCAATAGGGATGGTCAAATATTACTAAACAGGCGTTTTTTAACGAATTGTTGTATCGAAATAGCTCAGAAATTGAAAAATCCAACCAGGCTAGCAGTAAGAGAAGTTGTCGAACTATCATCATACAAAGGTTCATAGCGTATGATTGATATTCGAAAAAAAATTACTTGTTATTTTATATATTTATGTGTTACGAAATAAATTACACTGCGTTAACTGTGAGTGAAATACCTACTGTATATTATAACAAAATTGATTGTAAGAGCCAAAATAATACACAAATAATACAACAATAATGAAGCACAATATATGATGGTTAACATTTTATGTTACAGAAATCAGTTTATGTTACTGTAACCAGTTTATGTTACAGTTACCAGTTTATATTACAGTATCCAGTTTATGTTACAGTTACCAGTTTATGTTACAGTAAGCAGTTTATGTTACAATTACCAGTTTATGTTACAGTTACGAGTTTATGTTACAGTTACCAGTTTATGTTACAGTTACCAGTTTATGTTACAGTAACCAGTTTACGTTACAGTTACCAGTTTATGTTACAGTAACCAGTTTATGTTACAGTAACCAGTATTTCACAGTTACCAGTTTATGTTACAGTAACCAATTTATGTTACAGTAACCAGTATATGTCACAGTTACCAGTTTATGTTACAGTAACCTGTTATGTTACAGTTACCAGTTTATGTTACAGAAACCAGTTTATGTTACAGTAACCAGTATATTTCACAGTTACCAGTTTATGTTACAGTTACCAGTTTATGTTACAGTAAACAGTTTATGTTACAGTTACAAGTTTATGTTATGGTAACCATTTTATGTTACAGAGTAACCAGTATGTCACAGTTACCAGTTTATGTTACAGTTAACAGTTTATGTTACAGTAAACAGTTTATGTTACAGTTACCAGTTTATGTTACAGTTACCAGTTTATGTTACAGTAACCAGTTTACGTTACAGTTACCAGTTTATGTTACAGTAACCAGTTTATGTTACAGTAACCAGTATTTCACAGTTACCAGTTTATGTTACAGTAACCAGTTTATGTTACAGTAACCAGTATATGTCACAGTTACCAGTTTATGTTACAGTAACCTGTTATGTTACAGTTGCCAGTTTATGTTACAGAAACCAGTTTATGTTACAGTAACCAGTATATGTCACAGTTACCAGTTTATGTTACAGTTACCAGTTTATGTTACAGTAAACAGTTTATGTTACAGTTACAAGTTTATGTTATGGTAACCATTTTATGTTACAGAGTAACCAGTATGTCACAGTTACCAGTTTATGTTACAGTTAACAGTTTATGTTACAGTAAACAGTTTATGTTACAGGTACCAGTTTATGTTACAGTTACCAGTTTATGTTACAGTTACCAGTTTATGTAACAGTTACCAGTATATGTCACAGTTACCAGTTTATGCTACAGTTACCAGTTTATGTCACAGTAACCAGTATATGTCACAGTTACCAGTTTATGTTACAGCTACCAGTTTATGTTACAGTAACCAGTATATGTTACAGAAACCAGTATATGTCACAGTTACCAGTTTATGTTACAGAGTAACCAGTATATGTCACAGTTACCAGTTTATGTTACAGTAACCAGTATATGTCAGAGTTACCAGTTTATGTTACAGTAACCAGTAGATGTAACAGTTACCAGTTTATGTTACAGTTACCAGTTTATGTTACAGTTACCAGTTTATGTTACAGTAAACAGTTTATGTTACAGTTACCAGTTTATGTTACGGTAACAATTTTATGTTACAGAGTTACCAGTATATGTCACAGTTACCAGTTTATGTTACAGTTACCAGTTTATGTTACAGTAACCAGTTTATGTTACAGTTACCAGTATATGTTACGGTAACCAGTTTATGTTACAGTAACCAGTTTATGTCACAGTTACCAGTTTATGTCACAGTTACCAGTTTATGTTACAGTTAACAGTTTATGTTACAGTAACCAGTATATGTCACAGTTACCAGTTTATGTTACAGTTACCAGTTTATGTTACAGTAAACAGTTTATGTTACAGTTACAAGTTTATGTTATGGTAACCATTTTATGTTACAGAGTAACCAGTATGTCACAGTTACCAGTTTATGTTACAGTTAACAGTTTATGTTACAGTAAACAGTTTATGTTACAGTTACCAGTTTATGTTACAGTTACCAGTTTATGTTACAGTTACCAGTTTATGTAACAGTTACCAGTATATGTCACAGTTACCAGTTTATGCTACAGTTACCAGTTTATGTCACAGTAACCAG
Source organism: Nemertoderma westbladi (assembly GCA_032718475.1). Lineage (NCBI taxonomy): Eukaryota > Metazoa > Xenacoelomorpha > Nemertodermatida > Nemertodermatidae > Nemertoderma > Nemertoderma westbladi. Next base: position 12,415 of record JAUCBJ010008331.1, on the reverse strand, counting down.
TATATGTCACAGTTACCAGTTTATGTTACAGCTACCAGTTTATGTTACAGTAACCAGTATATGTTACAGAAACCAGTATATGTCACAGTTACCAGTTTATGTTACAGAGTAACCAGTATATGTCACAGTTACCAGTTTATGTTACAGTAACCAGTATATGTCAGAGTTACCAGTTTATGTTACAGTAACCAGTAGATGTAACAGTTACCAGTTTATGTTACAGTTACAAGTTTATGTTACAGTTACCAGTTTATGTTACAGTAAACAGTTTATGTTACAGTTACCAGTTTATGTTACGGTAACAATTTTATGTTACAGAGTTACCAGTATATGTCATAGTTACCAGTTTATGTTACAGTTACCAGTTTATGTTACAGTAACCAGTTTATGTTACAGTTACCAGTATATGTTACGGTAACCAGTTTATGTTACAGTAACCAGTTTATGTCACAGTTACCAGTTTATGTCACAGTTACCAGTTTATGTTACAGTTAACAGTTTATGTTACAGTAACCAGTATATGTCACAGTTACCAGTTTATATTACAGTTACCAGTTTATGTTACAGTAAACAGTTTATGTTACAGTTACCAGTTTATGTTACGGTAACCATTTTATGTTACAGAGTAACCAGTATATGTCACAGTTACCAGTTTATGTTACAGTTACCAGTTTATGTTACAGTAACCAGTTTATGTTACAGTTACCAGTATATGTTACGGTAACCAGTTTATGTAACAGTAACCAGTTTATGTTACAGTTACCAGTTTCTGTTACAGTTACCAGTTTATGTTAAAGTAACCAGTTTATGTCACAGTTGCCAGTTTATGTTACAGTAACCAGTTTCTGTTACAGTTGCCAGTTTATGTTACAGTTACCAGTTTATGTTAAACTAACCAGTTTATGTTACAGTTACCAGTTTATGTTACAGTTACCAGTTTATGTTAAAGTAACCAGTTTATGTCACAGTTGCCAGTTTATGTTACAGTAACCAGTTTCTGTTACAGTTACCAGTTTATGTTACAGTAACCAGTTTATGTTATATTAACCAGTATATGTCACAGTTACCAGTTTATGTTACAGTTACCAGTTTATATTACAGTATCCAGTTTATGTTACAAAACCAGTATATGTTACAGTTACCAGTTTATGTAACAGTAACCAGTTTATGTTACAGTTACCAGTTTATGTTACAGTTACCAGTTTATGTTAAAGTAACCAGTTTATGTCACAGTTGCCAGTTTATGTTAATGTTATAGGTTGCATGTTACTTTAACCAATATATGTCACAGTTGCCAGTTTATGTTACAGTAACCAGTTTCTGTTACAGTTACCAGTTTATGTTACAGTTACCAGTTTATGTTAAACTAACCAGTTTATGTTACAGTTACCAGTTTATGTTACAGTTACCAGTTTATGTTAAAGTAAACAGTTTATGTTACAGTTACCAGTTTATGTCACAGTTGCCAGTTTATGTTACAGTAACCAGTTTCTGTCACAGTTACCAGTTTATGTTTCAGTTACCAGTTTATGTTATATTAACCAGTTTATGTTACAAAACCAGTGTATGTTACAGTTACCAGTTTATGTTACAGTTACCAGTTTATGTTACAGTTACCAGTTTATGTTACAGTTACCAGTTTATGTTACAGTTACCAGATTATGTTACAGTTACCAGTTTATGATCACTGTCGTGGCAAACCGGCACAAGTCCACTTCTCCACTTTTGCTTGGACCCACTGAGGCAATGGGGGTTCCTCGAATAATTGCGAAGGTTATCCGATATCGCAGAATCGCACCCACCCCGAAATAAATAAATAAATATTAGTATAGATGGATCTGCTTTTTGTGGTTATTACATTCTTTGTAGCGATAATGGATGAAAATTAAATTTTTTTTTAGTATTTTTTTTTATATTTTCGGCTTCAGAAGGTGGGCGGGGGGGGGGGGATGTATCGGTTGATCGGACAGCCAGTCTGTCGGAAGGAAGAAAAGTGATCAGAATATTAAAAAAGGGCAAATATTCGTCAAAAATTTGTTTGACATCAGAATGTGGCTGCTAACATTGAGAATTCAATCTCAATATTTATACAGATATAAAATATTCACCACTTTATAGTATATATATGGGTAGAGTCATAGTTAAATATTGTTGAATTTTAATAGGTTAACACTTAGAGTATATCTTTAATGAAGTACTGTAACTAATATATAATGAAGTAATCACTAAAAGTGATTGAACCTATAAGTAATTCCTCATGAATTATTTTAAATTGGTTTTTAAAGTTCTTTACTTAAACGCTGTGACACATATGTATTTAATGAACTTACCTACCACCATGTACGTACACAGTGTAACACTACGCCTACATACAGTATGGCAATAATTTCTTTAGAATAGATTAGATAACACAAACTGAAATCAACTCTCTTTTACGCATAGGGTTTACTCAAAATATCACCGCATAATGAAAATCAATCAATCTAACGCACCACACCACTGCCCGTGATCGCCGCGCATAAATTCACTGCAATTACGCAAACATACTAAGTAATAAGAATTAGTCGATCGTTATGGCTAACATAATAAATTAATTAAGAGTAAGCATATAAGCATACATACATTCCAATTGTAAAATTTGACCTTTGAACCATACTGGTTTCTATTATGTACCTTCGCCTTGTGGTTATGGACTTACATATGAGAACATGGGAAAGTTCACATATGGTCCTTTTCCAACTGTTTTTAATGCTAAACTTAATGAAAATAACATGAGAAATTTTATTAATGTTGTGGTAAGATCATAAATATTGTATTATTTAGATTTAGTTAATATGGAAGGATTACTGGGTAATAAACCAATTAAACAACTACGACCATTATCGCGGTATCTGCCAGGAATCGCGACTTATTCAGCTTCTAATTAGGCTGATGGTCATTGAATACAATTACTGTATACCGGTAGTAATTATTCTCAAAATTAAACAATTTCTCCAACTTCCAAAGTATTAATTGAGTTCAACCTGAATCTTTTGTAATTATTGTTGAAGTTTGATTGGTTATTGATAATTTTCGTTGGCAACAACTAAGCAAATTCGGCAACGACGTCCACGCGGGATCGAACTGGTGACCTCCAGGTTGGACGTCAGGCGCTCTAATCATTACAACAGCGGCTCAGTGGTAGACCTGGAAATAATGCCAGGAGGTCATTGCCGAATTTGCTATGCTGTGCCCAACTACAATTATAATAAGTTAAATCCTGGTAAGTGCTAGAAAAAATATCTTTGTGAACCATCTACAATTAACCAGAATTCAGAGTACTACACATAGGATGACCTTCAGTTGTCAGTAGGCCTACAGTAGTCAATAGGCCTACAGTAGTTAGTCGATCAAAAGTTTAGAAATTTTACTTGCGTCGCGACGGCCACAACTTGAACCCCTATTCCCAGTGTGTGATTCTCGAGATTATCCGCAACTTCAAGAAAGTCACAGGCTGGCCACCAAACGTATCCACTACATGAGGCAGCCAAAGCACAAGATTGTGCACTGGCTGGTCCTCGCGGCTAAAATAATGTTCTGCAAAGCGGAGGCGGCTTTATTTAGGTGTCAAGCTAGGGGAGACTCACGAAACACCTCCAATGTTGTATATACAGTAATCTGATTGGAGATGCGTAACACACAGTCGGACACAAAACATCAAACTATCTAAGTATTTAAAAAAAAAATGAACTTTAAGAAAATTAATGAAGAAAATGAAGAATTTCGATTACTGAAGAAAAGTAATTATATTCGTTTACCTCAACAATTCGTGATGTGTTTATAAAGTTTAGTTTGTATTCTCACTTCCGAAAGAAATCAAAGCCTTTTTCCATCGAACGTTGTTATCCAGGTTATAAATGAGTTACCCGGAATTGAATTGAACCCGCTACAAAATGCCAAGGGACATAGGCCTACTACCCCGTATGTCAAAACCTCCCAATAAAAGTAAACGCGCTAATTACCAAGAATTTTCAACTTTCTATATATGTAAGTATTTAGATACGTTATTTGCATAACACAATATTAATTATCACTTTGTTGTTGAGCAACAGAAGAAGATCCAACACCTTTGTGACCTTATTAATGTCTTGTCACCCCATAGCTTGATGAATTAGTTTCGCCAAAGTAAAAAGATAAGTTAACTTATATGTACACAAACTCATAGTTGTAGAGACCATGCCTTGGCCTACTTATTACGAGTATGTAATTTACATATTGGCTATTATAATAACTTGTGCGACCTTACTTAGTAGTTTCAATAACACAATAATTATTATTTTTTGTGGTTTTTTATTATTCAATGTTGATCAGCGAATTATTAATATTCCCATAACACGGCTAACCCGGGAGGAACACGAACGCTGCAATAATTCCGGATTTTCTGGAGATGAAACAGAAAGAACAGAAGTATTTCGAGGTAAGTTGTGGGGCGAGCCACGAAGTGAGTGAGCCTTAGCGTAGTGGTACCATTAATCAACCTGTCGTTCTGTGGGGCGAGCCACGAAGTGAGTGAGCCTTAGCGTAGTGGTACCATTAATCAACCTGTCGTTCTGTCGTTCTGTCGTTCTGTCGTTCTGTCGCGTCCAATTTTAAACGTTAATAACTCAGCCAATCTTTGATGAAATCTATCCAAACTTGGTACACATGTTGTTTGGCAAAAGTTTAGAAATTTTCCAAGTAGAATTTCCGTGTGGCCTTCGAGAAGCTAAGATAATAGCAGTTAATTAGTTAATTAAGTTGATTACGGTAAAAACACCATTTTCAACCTGCCTTTTAAAGGAAATTAATTGTTTTACAGTATAAGATTTAAATAATTATACTTAAAAATTATACAGATGTAATCCACATACGCCATTCTATTATAGTTTTTAATTAGTTCAAGTGATTTGCTTTATTAATTGTGTCTTTAATTGATCTAAAGTAATTAAAACGTCATAAAAAATTGATTCTCATTAAATACTGCTCATTTATTGGCTAACATGCTGGTACGATGGAAGGATGTGTGTGTAAGGCAGCTAGTTGCTGGGAATGATTATTGGTCAAGTCTCTGCTGGTGTGGAGCTAGCTGGCTTGGAGTTGTGGCTGTAGACTAACCAGAGAGGAATTGTACTGTAATAGGCAACCAGTATTGCTATTCCAGCCCAGACATCATTCTTGAAATCCAACATCCCAACATCCTTCCTGTATTGACTCTACTATAAGTGTTGTATTGCTATCTCAGGTAAATGACAGATATAATAACATAAATACAATCCATGGCATGGCTGTTGTGTAGGCTTCTGAAATAGTTTATTCCACAATGTATATGTCTGGTTATTTTTTAATTGAATTTTTGCAAAGTAGTAAAATTAATGTTCTTAAAAATAATATTATTATTTTATATGTAACCTAGGAAATTAGCTACATTTTTTCGCTGCAGCTTTAAGAGTGTACATTGATTTAATATTATTTTAATACCCATATTACTACATCGGCATAAGATGCGTTGGCGTTGTATCACACATCTCCACATATCACACATCTCCACATAGATATATCAACAGTTACTCGCACAGTTTCGAAACTTCGCATAGTTATAACTGTATAAAGATCGTCAGTCTGCGTTTAGGAAAAATATTTTATGACAAAACAGGACAAGCGACGAGCGCAACGAGGCATATAATGAAGACGAGTACTGCGTTGACTAAATTGTTATATAAACCACCTGGCTTCACATATTGATCGCATCCCTAGTTATTATTATTATAAAGATCGTCCTAGCCTGCGTTTAAGAAATATATTTAAATACAAAACAGGACGAACGCAAAGAGGCTTATAATGAAAACGAGTACTGCGTTTATTATATTCCTATAAACCACCTGGCTTTGCATATTTAACGTGCGATTGGAAATAAGTTCGTGCTACCCTTCCGTGGGTGGTAGATGTCCCGGTTATGTATTGGTGGTTGGGAAGGGTGGGGGGGGGGGGGGGGATTAAGAGGGGTGAACACGTACTGTCCGCCTTTCTTTGATTGATTGGTGGTGTGGGTAAATTTCTCAAAACCTGATTTTGTGATACAGTCGCTCAATTTTAATTTGTATCTAATAACTGGGCCTCGTGCTGCGCGAAGGCCCCACGAACGTGTAAGTAACCACATGTGTACAGGCCGGTAGACAGATTGGCCATAGCTAGCTAACGAGATGGAAATCTGAATTCCCTACTATTCAGTCTATTATTGTGTTATTGTGTGTTAGACAGATCTCGTTTAATAAATGTCAGTCAATAACATTTTACCACTGCAGAAGACTTATTTACTGTATATCCATACTTGTTTTTTCCTCATAAATATTGGGCTTATTATTTTTTGATGGGATTTCTTTGTAGTTGAATTGTCTAAGTTTTTACACTGAGGCATTAACAGAGGGTACTGGTATTAAATTAATTATTTGAATATCATTACTGCATCGACTGCATTTAGTACTGCGTTCTGCATTGATTATATTCCTATAAACCATTCCTGGTTTCGCATATTGCACGTATCCATAGTTATAAAGATTGCCAGTCTGCGTTTACGAAATATATTTAAATACAAAACAGGACGAGCGCAACGACGCTTATAATAATTAAGACGAGTACGGCGTTGATTATATTCCTATACACCACCTGGCTTTGCATATTGAACGTGCGATTGGAAATAAGTTCGTTCTACCCTTCCGTGGGTGGTAGATGTCGCGGTTATGTATTGGTGGTTGGGAAGGGTGGGGGGGGGGGGGGGGTGGAGAGATTAAGAGGGGTGAACACGTACTGTCCCCCTTTCTTGGATTGATTGGTGGTGTGGGTAAATTTCTCAAAACCTGATTTTGTGATACAGTCGCTCAATTTTAATTTGTATCTCATAAATGGGCCTCGTGCTGCGCGAAGGCCCCACGAACGTGTCGTTCTGTCGTTCTGTCGCTTTTTTTGCAGTGTTCAATTTTAAACGTTAATAACTCGGCCAATCTTTGATGAAATCTATCCAAACTTGGTACACATGTTGTTTGGCAAAAGTTTAGAAATTTTCCAAGTAGAATTTCCTTGTGGCCTTCGAGAAGCTAAGATAATAGCAGTTAATTAGTTAATTAAGTTATTACGGTAAAAACACCATTTTCAACCTGCCTTTTAAAGGAAATTAATTGTTTTACAGTATAAGATTTAAATAATTATAATTAAAAATTATACAGATGTAATCCACATACCCCATTCTATTATAGTTTTTAATTAGTTCAAGTGATTTGCTTTATTAATTGTATCTTTAATTGATCTAAAGTAATTAAAACGTCATAAAAAATTGATTCTCATTAAATACTGCTCATTTATTGGCTAACATGCTGGTACGATGGAAGGATGTGTGTGTAAGGCAGCAGCTAGTTGCTGGGAATGATTATTGGTCATGTCTCTGCTGGTGTGGAGCTAGCTTGGAGTTGTGGCTGTAGACTAACCAGAGAGGAATTGTACTGTAATAGGCAACCAGTATTGCTATTCCAGCCCAGGCAGCATTCCAACATCCCAACATCTTTCCTGTATTGACTCTACTATAAGTGTTGTATCGCTATCTCAGGTAAATGACAGATATAATAACATAAATACCATCCATGACATGGCTGTTGTGTAGGCTTATCTGAAATAGTTTATTCCACAATGTATATGTCTGGTTATTTTTTAATTGAATTTTTGCAAAGTAGTAAAATTAATGTTCTTAAAAATAATATTATTATTTTATATGTGGGGCGAGCCACGAAGTGAGTGAGCCTTAGCGTAGTGGTACCATTAATCGACCTGTCGTTCTGTCGTTCTGTCGTTCTGTCGTTCTGTCGTTCTGTCGTTCTGTCGCGTCCAATTTTAAACGTTAATAACTCAGCCAATCTTTGATGAAATCTATCCAAACTTGGTACACATGTTGTTTGGCAAAAGTTTAGAAATTTTCCAAGTAGAATTTCCGTGTGGCCTTCGAGAAGCTAAGATAATAGCAGTTAATTAGTTAATTAAGTTGATTACGGTAAAAACACCATTTTCAACCTGCCTTTTAAAGGAAATTAATTGTTTTACAGTATAAGATTTAAATAATTATACTTAAAAATTATACAGATGTAATCCACATACGCCATTCTATTATAGTTTTTAATTAGTTCAAGTGATTTGCTTTATTAATTGTGTCTTTAATTGATCTAAAGTAATTAAAACGTCATAAAAAATTGATTCTCATTAAATACTGCTCATTTATTGGCTAACATGCTGGTACGATGGAAGGATGTGTGTGTAAGGCAGCTATTTGCTGGGAATGATTATTGGTCAAGTCTCTGCTGGTGTGGAGCTAGCTGGCTTGGAGTTGTGGCTGTAGACTAACCAGAGAGGAATTGTACTGTAATAGGCAACCAGTATTGCTATTCCAGCCCAGACATCATTCTTGAAATCCAATATCCCAACATCCTTCCTGTATTGACTCTACTATAAGTGTTGTATTGCTATCTCAGGTAAATGACAGATATAATAACATAAATACAATCCATGGCATGGCTGTTGTGTAGGCTTCTGAAATAGTTTATTCCACAATGTATATGTCTGGTTATTTTTTAATTGAATTTTTGCAAAGTAGTAAAATTAATGTTCTTAAAAATAATATTATTATTTTATATGTAACCTAGGAAATTAGCTACATTTTTTCGCTGCAGCTTTAAGAGTGTACATTGATTTAATATTATTTCAATACCCATATTACTACATCGGCATAAGATGCGTTGGCGTTGTATCACACATCTCCACATATCACACATCTCCACATAGATGTATCAACAGTTACTCGCACAGTTTCGAAACTTCGCATAGTTATAACTGTATAAAGATCGTCAGTCTGCGTTTAGGAAAAATATTTTATGACAAAACAGGACAAGCGACGAGCGCAACGAGGCATATAATGAAGACGAGTACTGCGTTGACTAAATTGTTATATAAACCACCTGGCTTCACATATTGATCGCATCCCTAGTTATTATTATTATAAAGATCGTCCTAGCCTGCGTTTAAGAAATATATTTAAATACAAAACATGACGAACGCAAAGAGGCTTCTACATTTTTTCGCTGCAGCTTTAAGAGTGTACATTGATTTAATATTATTTCAATACCCATATTACTACATCGGCATAAGATGCGTTGGCGTTGTATCACACATCTCCACATATCACACATCTCCACATAGATGTATCAACAGTTACTCGCACAGTTTCGAAACTTCGCATAGTTATAACTGTATAAAGATCGTCAGTCTGCGTTTAGGAAAAATATTTTATGACAAAACAGGACAAGCGACGAGCGCAACGAGGCATATAATGAAGACGAGTACTGCGTTGACTAAATTGTTATATAAACCACCTGGCTTCACATATTGATCGCATCCCTAGTTATTATTATTATAAAGATCGTCCTAGCCTGCGTTTAAGAAATATATTTAAATACAAAACAGGACGAACGCAAAGAGGCTTATAATGAAAACGAGTACTGCGTTTATTATATTCCTATAAACCACCTGGCTTTGCATATTTAACGTGCGATTGGAAATAAGTTCGTGCTACCCTTCCGTGGGTGGTAGATGTCGCGGTTATGTATTGGTGGGTGGGGGGAGGGGGGGGGGGGGGTGTGCAGATTAAAAGGGGTGAACACGTACTGTCCCCCTTTCTTTGATTAATTGGTGGTGTGGGTTAATATCTCATAACCTGATTTTGTGATACAGTCGCACAATTTTAATTTGTATCTCATAACTGGGCCTCGTGCTGCGCGAAGGCCCCACGAACGTGTTATAATTCGTAGCTTAAGTATCATAAGGCCCTAAGTCGATTTTTGTCGGGTTTTACTTTTTTATACAATTCCACACTAAGACATGCTCTATCAGCTGGTGAAGTTTTGAACATTTTAACCAATAGGAAGTTATGATTATTGCGTGGTAAAGTGAAGACCAATATCCCAGCGGACAATATTTTACTGCAGAAAGGCGAAAGGCCCTATGTAAAGTTTTAACCAATGGGAAGTGATGATTATTAAGAAATAGAGTGAATTCCAAGAATCATATTGGGCATTATTTTACTGCAGAAAGGCCCTATATCTCTCTACCGGGTGTTCCATAATGATTGCCCCCCCCCCCCCCCCCCCTGGCCAGCCAAAACTGCCAGACATGTACTTTAGTGTGGGGCGAGCCACGAAGTGAGTGAGCCTTAGCGTAGTGGTACCATTAATCAACCTGTGGGGCGAGCCACGAAGTGAGTGAGCCTTAGCGTAGTGGTACCATTAATCAACCTGTGGGGCGAGCCACGAAGTGAGTGAGCCTTAGCGTAGTGGTACCATTAATCAACCTGTCGTTCTGTGGGGCGAGCCACGAAGTGAGTGAGCCTTAGCGTAGTGGTACCATTAATCAACCTGTCGTTCTGTGGGGCGAGCCACGAAGTGAGAGAGCCTTAGCGTAGTGGTACCATTAATCAACCTGTCGTTCTGTCGTTCTGTCGTTCTGTCGTTCTGTCGTTCTGTCGCGTTTTTTTTCAGTATTTTATTTTAAACGTTAATAACTCGGCCAATCCTTGATGAAATCTATCCAAACTTGGTACACATGTTGTTTGGCAAAAGTTTGAAAATTTTCCAAGTAGAATTTGCGTGGGGCCTTCGTGCAGCATCAGTGTAACTGTTATTGTAGTTATAATATATTTATTTATCCAAAATTAACATGCGTTAAATTATTATTACTGTAGGATAAATCAGCTGGTTTTCTGACAAATTTTGCAAAACATAGGGGCTGTCTGCCAATCTGCATGTACCATTTGTACCGGTACTGTCAGGCTGTAATACAGGTCAGCCGGTACCATACACTGCAGACATGCCATATCATGTAATCTAAACATGGCCCCGGAAACCCTTGCGGTGATTATAGTTTAGGCCTAATTAGCCTAGTACCGGTAATAATAATATAATAGTTTAGATAGTTCAGTAGTTACCGCTAATCATTCAGTCATTGGCACGGTACACCGTATTGCTGTACTGCCGTTCAGCCGTTGTAGTGCGCACCGTAGGTACCACCCATGCGTAGGCTTACTGTGCTGATTATGGTTTGATTGATTGATTGTTTTTTACACATAATTAAACCTTTTAAAATTCACAATAATACATTTATAAAGATTACGTTACGATATTAGGCCTACAGTACAAGTAGGCCTAATAACACTAGATATTTAGGAGCACCAATACTGATTTATGTAGATAGTCAACTTATAAAATGTTTATTTACTTAAATAAAAGGTTCTGGTGTAAGGATAGCCTCATGAGGTATATACCTCGTTTCCATGAGGGTCCTATAATAATTTTCATACTCTAATATTTAAAGCTAGTCAGACTGTGGTACCTAAGCTATATACTGTTAGGTATATTGCTGTATTGGGGTGGGGTTAGGAATAATCCATTTGTTTTAGCATTGAACTGTTGAATCCCCTTATTTATTATAAAACCATTGGAAATATTCGCAAATGCCGCTCCATTACTGTCTGAAACGCTCCCGACAGTCCGATGTATCTGGACCCGAGCAGCCGAGTTGCTTCAAGAGGTGATTAACGGGGGAATACTACGGAATTGCTTGTTTGTCAGTACGATTCTATTTGGGTATTTACTACACTCAGACACTGGGAATACGGCGGTCGGTCAGATCGTAATGCGGGCCACTGCCAAGTTCCTCATGCCTCACTCCGGTCACCCACCTTGGAGTGCGGTGGGAAGAGTCCCACTTACTGACATAACGTCGACGACTGGACGAATCGACGAGGATTGCGATCTGGGTTTAGCGGCGGCCCGGATCCTGGGATCGCCTGGGGGAAATGGTTGAACGTTGGGCAGACGTTATCGCACTGGATTACGTTCTCTGTGACGCGAAAGTGTGAAGCGAATTCGTTGTCGAATTGGGTCGGAAGCTGCGGGAATTCTACTGTTCTACGGGAGTAAACCGCAGCGGTCCGGTGACTACGGACGGATACTACTGGGATAAGCAGGTATTTCGATCGAGTTTCTCGTATTCTCGATGCTCGAGGCGGATAGAGAGTTGGTTGTGTTGGGCGGTGTTGTTCAATTCTATCAAACATATTAAATAATTGGTAAAATAATAAAAACACACCAGATAAAGATACTGAGCTTATGGTAAAGATATAGGCCGAACTTACAATTTCCAAATAGATTGTTCATATAATAAATATATTTTTGGTATTTGATTTCAAGATAGGGGGGGGGGGGAACTGGACGCAATAAAAATTCATCCCTCTCCAGGGGAAATTGGACGCAAATAACAACAGCTGATTACTCTCAAAAATAAAACTGTAACCTGTTCTATTGTGTTT